>JALPCC010000102.1:0-49440 GCA_026538405.1 Cryptococcus sp. GC_Crypt_2
TCGAATTAGGTTGGATGTAAAAGGTGATCGGAGAAGAGGATCGGCTGGAATGATAGTCAAGTAAAGTGAGTGATTGAGCTTGGTGAGAGGGAAATCAGTGATTCCTGCACTTGATCTTATATCACCCAAAATTCAGTTTAGGTCCGATATCGTGTGAACGTTTCTTCTCATCGACGTATGTCCACACCTGATGCCGGTCGAATGTCTGACTAACGATTCATGGGGTGTCTTCGAGACCCTCTGCTAGGAGCAGTCGCCAGTATCTTGACATCATATCACAGATTGCGGCGCCCAGGTTCCAGGAGCGGTGGTATGTGCCTATAGGCCCCAGAGCCGCATCTGAGTCACTCCGGCGTAGTCGTCATGACGTCTGTTGGCGTTGAGCTTCATATCGGATTCGAAAGAAGTCCGATGGAATATCGTTATTCGACCAGGAAACCAGAGGACGGGAGTGAAGCTAGGACTTTAGCTACTGCGATAACATCGTTCCTAAGTGCTTGAAAGGCAGAATCGGCATAATTGGAAGCGAGAAACAAGATGTCAAGTATCCTGAAGACCTCTTGTCACTCGACGGTCTTGAAGGTGACAAGTTGTTGCACCACAGGTTTTAGTACTCGACAGCCAGAAATAACGGTAAGGCATCCGTGCCTCTTCAATACCCATTGTCGCCGCCAGGCCCGCCACCTGGCGTCATGTCAGTCGTTGGTCAGAGTTGCTGATACCGATATAAGGGACTGCGGTGAGTCATGGGTATCAATGTTGACGGCAAATGTGGTAGCAAGAGCAAGAACGTTGGTCAGGGCAGTCAGTTACACGGGATCGTCCCGCTTTTGAAACGGGATCTCGGCCCTGAAATGTGGCACTTGTGACCGGGTGGCGGCGGTCCTTGGCGGTATATGCATACATTCATGACGCCCGGGCGGCAGCCTCGACATCACTTGCACCGGTGTCCATCGAGAATGAGATACGATACGATACGGCTCATAACGGGCCAGACACGCAATCGCCAATTCACGGTGGGCAAACCGCAAAACACCCTCTTACAGCATGCGGCGCATCAGCTGATCCAGAGTACGAAGGCTGGCTAATGTTATATCGAAGGTCAGACAATACCACCTTCATCGATCACCCAAGGAATTGGTCCACAGGGGTCACCATTCCTGGAGACTGGAGCCGGACTCGTCAAGTTTGCAAGTCGAGGAGTCGGCGCGTCGACGCATGTCACTGAAAGCTGTTGCGGCTGAAGAAAGAACACTGCTTCATGGGCACTCACGAGGGATCGAACGAGGCGAGGGCTGTACGTGTTGAAGCTAAGCCGACTTCAACTGCATACCAAGCGTTACAGCATTGACAAACTTTTCTCTTTCCTTGCTCTCCTTTCACAAATATGACGAGGGGCTTTGCTCCCCTAGCTATCAAAGGAGGAGCACTTGCCTTGGTGGTCGTGGAGACAGTCCCTGACTTGTCCTTCTATACAACGACTTACACCCTCCTGACACTGAGCCCTCGTCCAGCATCTCAGTATGTCCCGTCACAGCGAATACTCACGAGGGAATTCGTTTATCGACCGCACTTGGGCAGCAACCATTGGACTCGTCGCAAGCCACAACACAGAGGCGGGGAGATTCCTGGAAGACTTGACCTCTAAAGTAGAGCATTACTTATTCGAAGACGGCCCATATACCCCAGCTTCCCGCTACACCCCTGTGACCACCCGAAATGGCAGACATCAGGGCTGGCCGTCGGACCATCAGAAAGCGTCCAGGTACGATCGGTCCACGAGGTACAATCCGCACACACAGCCCTCGACCTCCGCGTCCCACATTCCAATGACAACCTTCGCTTCCTCAAGCAGGGACAACAGTGCACACCATCGGGACCGACCCATTCACCCAGCTAGGCGCCAAGGTGCACAAGCAGCTCGTCCCTCGACCACCAAATGGTCTGAGAATGTCAGTCTCTGGAAAAAATGGGGAGGACATGCAGGACAATCAACCACTGCACCAGTATCCTCGATGCCAAGCCGGGATGGCACACGCGCTAGAAAAACAACCCGGCTACCGCCCTCCAAAGTCCAGTCTCGGCCACCTCGAGGAAGAGTACGATTCCAACCGGTGGTCGACGGGGTAGTGGTGCAGGTGTTGAGCTTGATGTGTCATCTGGGGATCCTTCTGGCGGAGGCGGAGGAATTGACTGTGATATCCAATGACCGGCGAGTGAGACGAGAAGCTCCAGGGCGCTCGTGAAACGGATGGTGGAGGAAATGGTCTGAGTGTGAAGGTCATGCGGTAGAGCATGTGATAAATTCGTTGGCGTTGACGTTGTTGCTGTAGTCAGATATTCGTGAGATTATGAGAAACCCCTTCTAAGACGTCTGATCCCGCACCCCTCAGCTGCGACAAATAACGCCGAGGAGGCTTTTCTCACCACCTTCCTGCGAAGATGAACGGAACGGTCCCCTCCACCAGTTCACACATGTCGCAGCCCCTTGACTTCCTTTAAAATTCCTCTTCTCGCTATCCTTTCATGACTGACATCGGAGCTCAAGGCTCTCGAGGCATAGAGGCCGACCTACCTTCATGACAGACTGTCCACTTAACTTATTGATTCATTGCCACTCGGACGCGTGGTATCGCCCCAAGAATTTACCTTCACATCGTCTCTCTATCAAGTCAACCCCACTTTTCGACAAGCCCACTCGTACACAGCATGTCATCGCTTCCTGACGACATCAGTCTGCCGACGACTTCCCCCCAGTCTTTCCCCTCGGACGGCGGCTCGAATTCTAAGAGAGTCATCATCAGCCAAGGGGGTCACGAGAGTAAGAGTGAAGGCAGCCGGCAGAACCATCGGCGACTCGGCTCGCAGCAGACTTATCCCACACTTCCCCCTCTGGTGTCTTCGCCGTCAGCCCGCAGAGACAGGTCTCGAAGTCCTCTGCCGCTGCAGCGACGAGATGAGGGCTTATATGGCTCAACGGAGGGGAGTCAACGGAATACATCCGCCTCACTTCTTCGGCTTCCGACCGAGACTGCCCGTGGTCGCAGGCCAACGTCAGACTCCGGCCTTAATTACCTCAATTCCGCCCGGTTCCAAGCCTTGACACACTGTGACTCGCATCAAGTAACGACGAGCAGAAGATCGGCGTCCGCCATGCCCACAACAAGAAACAGTAGCGGCGGTCAGCCATTGGCGGCTTTGCGTCCGGAATATGTGACGGACGAGGAAGAAGACAGCACCGATCAGCAGGAGAATCAAGCAGGAGCTTCTAAATCGGCTGGAAGTTGGATCGACAAGCATCTGACCAGTGAAAGACGGAGGAGATTGAAGGACCTTGCCATAGCTTGCTTCACCTGATGTTGTCCGAGTTTAAGACGTGATCAAGGCTGCCATCATCTTTGAACTATCCTGTATTTCAGCTTGACATCACATATGTCTGTATATAGTCATGTTGTATCAAGGCCTGCATACATCCTAGCAGACACTGGCGACGTCGATCTCGTTAGAGCCGTCTCGACGCTCGGCAACCCCCTTCTCAGTAACCACACAGCCTACAGTCAGCTACCCCATCTTGTCTTCACCGACTCAGACTTACTGATAAGTTCGGCAGGCGTAACATCGAAACTAGGATTATAAACCCCTTGCCAAACTTCATCACCCGATCCAACTCCTTCAGGGGTTATACGGACAGTATCCAGGTTTCCAGTCTCGATATTCCTGCCTCTGACCATTGTGGCTTCAACTGCTGGACGGTGTTCAATGTGAATCCTGAATATCAGTCACGATACTGTCGTGAAGGAGGAGTGAACCTACTCGGCACCGGTTGCTAGGGATAGGTCGACGGTAGTGACTGGCGCTACTACCATGAAAGGGACGTTGTGACGCTGGGCTAGGACTGCAGCTTGATATGTTCCGATCTGGCTCGTCAGCCCTGACCCTCATCGATTCATTTTACCTTGTTGGCAGTATCTCCATTCTTGACGATCCGGTCAGCTCCAACGATAATACCGTCGATATCGTTATGCTGCATCCGAGAGCCGAGCATGGTGTCGCCTGATCATCAGCTTGAATCAAGAGAACATTGATGATAGCTTTACAAATCATGGTAGCTGGTATCTGAAGTGTGGTGAGTTCCAACGAGGTCAGACGAGAACCTAATTCGTCAGCTACACACTTTGAGCAGATCCTGCACACATACCCTGATGATAAGGTGTAGTCTGGGCATAAAATGCCCTATCCAGATGGTCGGCTTCATATAGGGCTGTAATGACCCCGATAGCAGTCCCGTAGCCCTATTAAATCAGCTCTGCGCTCGAACACCATCACAGACTCACGGAAGTAGCCAAAGAACCCGTATTACAAACGGTAATAACCTTCAATCCCTTCTTGCCATTTCCCCTCTTGGCCCATAACCACTCGGCACCAATCTTTCCCATCTCCATACATCTAGCTAGATCCTCTCCATGGACGGCCTTACATGCTTCTCTGATCTTCTCTTTCAGATCATCTCCTGAACTCTGGGATTTTTCACCGTCAGCCAAGATTTGTCGAAGACGATTTAGGGCTTCCGAGAGGTTCACGGCTGTAGGTCGAGATGATTGTAGGTGATCTAGAATTGGGTTGAGATGAGATGAGAGTTCATCGGAAGTACTGAAAGATTTCGTGGCGAGATGAGTTCGAAGACTGAGGGCTGCGAGAGAAGCGATAGCAGGGGCACCTCGAATCTAAGATCAGCTCTGCTGCAGCTCATACTCAAGCAGATGGGAGGCGACATACCTTCATAGACTTGATGGCATCATACGCTTCATCAGGGGTCTCTACAGGAATCCATTTGACTTCATGGCTGTCTTTGTCAGGCCCAATCGGTACTGACAGAGTGATTAGACCTACGGTAGAAGTAGCTGATCTACAATCTCAACTTTATCCGACGAATCAAGTCGTATGGATGTCATCATATCCGGCAGAGGTTTCTTTCCAGACGGAGCTTGAGCGACCATGATGTGTACTATTCTCCGGACGGAAGAGGCAGAGTAGGATATAAACCGTGACAAGAACGTTCTGAACTTTTTGGGTGGAGGTGCCTGCTTGCTCATTTGTCGTCATCTCTAAACCTTGTAAACAACACATATGCAGGTCTGTAGCACGTGTGCATGGTATGAAAGACAGTGTCCAGTCCAGATAGCCAAATTGATACAGATGACGCCGTAGCTGTCGAAAATCACTTCCCCTCTGATTCCCTCTCGTCCTCTCACTCCTCCCACATCTCCGGGATCCACTCGTCTCTCGTCAAACTCTATGATAGGCCGTAGCCAAATGTATGAAATCGTTAATGCGTCCTCGACTCCTACTCAATCGTACATCTTCGCAAGATTCTCCTTCATCTGTACGAATCAGCCTCAACCTTCCACATCCACTTTGCTCCACAAATGCTCGTTCCGTCCAGATCTGTTTACAGCAGACCGAGACCAAGGGAAGCGACTCCAACAACCGCGATACCGATGGCGCCGGCTGCAAGTGTGTCGTGGCCGAAAGAAAGCCTGGATGGTGCTCCTGACCGCTTGAAAACGTTGAGCTCCTGGACGAAAGATCGTTTACGGGTTTGTATCGTCTGACCGGATGCCTACTAGTCAGCCGTATCCCAATCATCGAAGCAACGGAGACTCACGTTGACACCAGTCAAGACCTGAGTGGGCAGCATGTTGGGTGGACGAGCGATGAGATCCATCTAACGACATTAGCAAAGTATCCCACAATACCAAGTAAAAAGATACTCACGTATGGTAGCTTGGCACCATCGAATCGGTTCAATCGCAACTGGTAATTTCCGGTAGTGTAGTCGATGATGATTCCCCAATCGGCATACAGAGTGAACTGATCGTAATAGGTGATGACATTTGTGACTGCGGCACAAGGGTTCTGGACCTGGATTCGACCATCTCCAGGGAAAGGTGATAGCGAGATGGAACCGTTGTTATTCAAACGGTATGTACCGTGATGCCACCAGATGATAGCTTGGATACATGATGGGTTGGATGCGTTTGATTCGTATCGGTATGCGGCTTCCTCAAAGAAACCCTCATCCGTGCTGCGACATTAGCTTGTTTACTTTGAGAGCAACAGCCCCACGTACAAAGAAATGGACATCCCGGTATTTGTTGGGTAGTCAAACTTCATCTCTGCTGGTGTACAGAAGGACTGCAGGTCAGCGTATGCTCACTGGACATGGTCTTGCTGTGGCAGAGGGTCTGAGTGTAGGAACACACGCTCCGGCTCGCCTTTCACAACAATATCGCAGTCGGGAAAAATAACTCACTCCTCCTGTTGATACCGCCGAATTGGAAGACCATGTTCCTTCTAGACTCGTCACATTATTAGTCTCTGTCAAGTCTCCCTGCGCAATGACCGATGTGGACAGGAGAGCCGAGATCGCGATTGATAGGATTGTCAACATGATGTTTGTTTGTTGATTACTGATGGTGATCGAGGTGTATGTATTCGATATCTATGTATGCTCGAGTACTTGCTGTTCTGGTAATCGGCTCAAGGAAGGGCTTGATCTTTAGGAGGTGGATGGATGTCGCGTTGATTGGTGAATGTGATGATCAAATGGATGCCTTTTGCTTTCTTTCAGGGTGGCGGGTGTATTTCACACTGATTCTGTTTTGAACCTGATACTAATTTGTTTCAGATTTGTTGGGGGGGGTGTATGTAGAATCCTTTGACGATAGGTGATGGATAATGGATGAATAGATGTAGTGTAGGATGGGTAGATATGTAATGAGATAAAGAGTGACGATAAGTTGAGTGTATAGAGTAGAGTGCTAAGGGAGGAGAGGGAAGGAAAGGAAACAAAGTAGTAATAGAGTGCACAGCAACTAAGCTTGGCGCGACAAACCAGGAACGGAATCAATCTACTCTTACTGTCTAGCAGTCACCGAGTGTGGCACAATATTACGCGTAGCATATCCTATCGATACAAAGGCAAGCTACAGCTATACATACATATGTATTCACACAAGCATCCATCCACCACCCATCAAGCCAATCACAAGTCCTCCAACGATCTTACCCATTCCATCCACTCCAAACGCTTCACCACGCCATGATCCAGCTCCGGAATCAGTCCCATTCCCAGTAGCATTACCAGTCCCATTTGCTGATCCCGTCGTTCGATTGCCTCCACCGGCAACTCCACTTCCATTGACTGCTTTAGAAGCAGACGGAGCAGCATTACTCATTCCACCAAATGGTGCGGTAGTCGCGCCCGCCTTGGCCGCTGAACCAATCCCTGTCCCAGTCGCTTTGGCTCCACCTGCAGGAGTCCAAGTGGTGAAACAACACTGATCGCCTTTGGTCACTGTCTCTCCACCACCTCCCTTCGATGATGATTCTCCGCCAACCTCTGATGTTGGATTGTCTCCTTCTGATGACGATCCACCTCCCTCGTCAGCTTCATCATCAGCCCCAGCACTCTCCGTCTGTCGCTTCTGGACTAGAGCGTCTCCATTGGGTTTTGGAGCTGTTGTAGGTGAACCGGCAAGAGCGGATGCTCCATCGGATAGACTACCACCAGTTGCTAATTGACTCATACCCACTTCCGTCGTTCCTGATAAAGCGGGTGCTGCTGTCCCCGAAGTTGCAGAGGCATGACTAGAACCAGATCCCGAGGACCCTCCTCCAGCGCACGGTACACATGTCTCGACAGGGAGCCATTCCTCGGAGCTGGTAGCTGTCCCAGAGCTTGAAGAAGAACCGTGTGCGTCAGATGACGAATTCGAGCCGGAGTCATGAGCGCCAGCGGGAAATCTAGGTCCAGGCTCACTGCTGGCTCCGCAACTGACTGGTACAGCTGATGGGGTAGGGGCGGGACCTTGTCCCTAATCATAAGCTTATGATCTGAACAGAAGAGATGACATACAGGTGTATAAGTCTGGCCATGTTCATCTACACCTGGAACTCGCCCATCTTCTCCTTCACAATCCTGGAAGTATCCTGGCCACCCCACACCGTCGTTGGTCAGGAAGTAACAACCCAGTGTATCATATTGGGTGGGGCAGTATCTACTATCAGCACAATTCCAGGAAGGACAGAGGCCACAAACTGAGGATCACCGGTACAAGCTCGAACGCAGAAAGTGTCGTGGCCAATGATGGTCTCATTCATCAGCGCTGATCAGGGTACATAGAGCATAGACTCACGACCCAATTATCTGCAGGGGACTTGTCTGCACCAAGTAGTAGTTGGGCTCCAGAAGGGGTATGCTCGGAAGAATCAAGTTGACCACCAGCATCATCAGGGGCGATGTTTATCTTTGAAAAGTCTCCGCTGATGATCAGCTACATCCTCCCAATGGTCAAGAAACATACTATCCAGAGACTTGAACGTAATTTGGTGTTTTGACATATGTGACTCCCGTCAATGTCCCCTCTGGAATCTGCTTTGTCCCATGATCCTATACATCAGCCAGTGTACATGAAGAAAGGGGGGAAACCTGCCTTTGTACACCATGATACGACATTATCGCCCGCATGCGCGATAGGTGTATTAGCTTCGGAGGGGCCATAGACGCAAAAGTCGTCGTGGCTAGCTAAGTAGAGGGTGTTGCCACCACCGCTATCGTGTGGTGCAGCCTTGTGATCAGCCATGCGCAGGAAAGAATGTGATCGGACATACCGGTGTTTTCTCATCACCGCCTCCATCGTCCTCATCTGCAGATTCATCGCCTTGGTCTCTCGAGCCCGCAGTCCCCTCATCTCCTTTATCACTCTTTGTCGAAGATGAAGCTTCAGCACCAGGAGTACTGTTACGGGTAGTATCAGCCTCGGCGGGCTCAGCGCGAGCCATAGGTTCAGCTCGACGGTCTAGACTGTTTCTATGGGTATCATGGGCCAGTCGGCCTCGGAGGGTATACTGCGCGTGGACCGTTGAAAGTAGGAAGAGTATGAGAGGCATGGCGACCAATCGGCGGGATGTAGCTGAGACCATCTTGGCGAAATATTGTAAGGGAACGTCTCGGTCGAGTTACTCAGGGTCTTGATGAACGTTGGGCCGGCACGTATTTGATAAGTAAGGAAACCAAGCTTGTATGTCAGCAGTGTATAATGGATAAACGGATAGATGGTCAAGCGACTGCTCGAACAGGATGTAGGATGTGACCCCCTCAGACGCTTATCGTCGTCAGATCCCTGCTGACACATCCTTTCCATTCACGTCCACGGAAATGATAGGCAGTTTTTGACAAAGGACGACAAATGATCGTCGTCATAATGGAGCGTATGCGGATAAGTATAGTGAGTGATAGAGAAGTAGTGAATCTTCATGATTAGCAGATTGGGATAACGAGATCAGCTGTGTTGGATGAAATTGATGGAATTAAATGAATAGAGTCAGCTCAATCCCGTTTCTGACTTGCACTCCATTCGACAACAATGATCTACCGAAACAGATTCCCGAACACCCCAGTCCCCGTAGTCCCTCTCCCTCTCCCTCTGCCCTGCCCATAATCTACACCACCCCGCTCACCGCCTCTCTGTCTGTTCACCTGTCGATTATTCCGCGGTAATCGATCCTTCCATTTCCTCTGCCCCCTCCTCCCCTGAGCTTGAGCTTGAATCTGTCTCTTAGCTCTATCTTCACGCTCATTCCTTCTTTCTGCCTTTTGTCTTCTTCTGATATCTCTGTTGTCTCGGAAGAGGTCATTGCCGTCCACATTTCGAGATCGATTAGTAGAGTAGTATCCACCATTACCGAGGCGCTTTTGAGATTGGTCTCGATTACGATTTCGAAGTCTCTTGCCATTACCGGATGGAAAGGTGGAAAACCAATCCATCGTTCCTCCCTGCCTGCCTCCAGGATCTCGGTCAAGCGTCTCATCATTGATAGGTCCATGATACTGCCTCCTCCGTCTCCATATCGGTTGTGACAGAGTGTAATTCTTCCTATCCCTCATGTCGAAGTTGCCATTGCCTAAACCCCAGCTTTGGCTGACGCCGTCTTGTGGAGGAGCTTTACCCGGAGTAACTCCTCGAATCCATTTCCCAATTTTACTCTCATTACCTCCCCAAGCCCTATACTGCTGTCGACCGCCATACGCCTGATTCTGATCCAAGTCATTCTCATGATCATTGTGAGTTTGGTATTGACCTTGAGCATTTCGTTGAACTCGATACCCACCACCACGACCATTGCCGGCAAGATTACCGTTAAACATCCTTTTCCAGATCGATTGTCGATTTCTACCGTCTTGACCATTATTCATGTCATCGAAATTACCGAATTGGTACGGATTACCAGATGGTCCTTGAACTTGACCGCCTAGGTGATAGTCGCGATCCCGATCTCGCCAATCTTGATGCTGGTTCTGGTGTTGATTTGGATCATGATGTCGAGCGAGAGACAAATTTGAATAAGGATTGATGCCGTTTTGCATCCCACCCATCCCCATCTGACCGTCATTTCCTTGCCCTTGTCCTTGACCATCATCATATCCTAGCCCTTGTCCGTACGGCTGTCCCATACCTATTGGCATACCCATAGGCATTCCCATACCGACATTCGGTAAACTCATCATTCCTGGAATGGGCGAATTACGAGCCGAAGGCGGTTCAAAACTTTCAGCAGATTGAGCTAAGTGAGGAGCGTAACGTGAGCCCATGCCTCTGCCTATGCCTTGCATCGGCATCTGTTGAACCTGAGAAGCTAGATGAGGCATGGACGCCCATGCGGTAGGTGGTTGCGGCTGCGGGTATGCGAATGGGCGATTCAGTGAGTATCCATTCAATCCTGTCGGTGGAGGCGGAGGGGCGTGATATGCTGGGCGAGTCGCTTGGGCAAAGAAGGGATCGTGATATGTCTGTGGTGGTACTGGTAGTGGTTCCGCAGAATGAGGTGGTGAAGTAGCGATTATGGACGGATAAGGCGATGGCCGTCGTACTTCCTTCTCCCTCTCTGCCTTGTTCTTGACGCGTGTGAAGTATTGTCGAGTTGTAGGCGATTTAGGCGGGAGCGGAGGGGGAGCATCGGAAGGAGTAAGTGTATGTGAATGTGATCGCGTAGCTCTATCTCTCACCCAAGCGAGAGATACCCTCAGCCGACCACGAGTTCCATTGGGTACTTCAAACGATACCCGATCGTCATGAGATGCCCTACTGTGACCTCTTGGGAGGGTATGTAGATCTAATGGGAGCGGAGTTGGGTGGCTCGGGGGACTAAGGAGGAAGTCGGGTGAGTCGACATTGGAATCGACAGGTGAAGCGAGTGCGGTCGGTTCTGCAAGACGCTTGGGTCGTTGAGGCGTGACTTTGCGAGCGAGCGGTTGAGGTGTCTCCACCACTTTGGCGTTTTCCGCCATCACTACCTCATGCACTTTCTTCTGATCCGCTCTCGGAATATCTCCACCAGGTTCCAACACAGCCCCCTTCTTTTCCTTCTTGGCTCTCCCGCTCGACACCTCCTCATCAGTCATCTCGGTCTTTTTCGTGCCAACACTCGATTTACTTTCCGGCAAAGGATAAGTAGCAGGTTCAAATCTAGTCTTGAGATCTGTCATACTAGGATTCCTAGATTTCCTCCCGAGAGTAAGAGGAGCTAGGAGGTTCTCGGCGGAACTTCCAGGTGTAAGGGCTGGACGGCGCAGAGCTGATAAATGGCGATGAGGTAGAGGACGAGGTTCGGATGGGCCGAGATCGAGGCCAAGTGCTGATGGTCTCGTGGGCTCGGGGCCGAGTGCGGGGATGCGTTGGACTTGAGGCTTTTTAGTGTTGACATTGGTCGGGACTGTTGTCGGACGGCCCAGAGCTGGGGCTGAGCCTAGTGATCGGGGTATATCTTGGGTCTTAGCAGGAGCAGCTCCATGTCTTGAAGTTTGCGATTTCACCAGTCGTACAGGCTTGGCTACTTCGTCCACCAACGGAGCTGCACCAGACTGTTCATCAGCCAAAACCGGAACACAATGATAAGTCTTACCGGTTTCCCACCTACTGTCTTACTACTTCCCAACTGCCTGACCCCTTCCTTACCCGCTTTGTCTCCATCCTTAGGCGACCCCTTTCCCAGTAGAGATGTAAGACGAGTAATAGTCACTCCACTACTGATCGAACTCGCGCTTTTCGCTCCCTTTAAAGTCGGTCCTGGCGTCTGAAGATGTTTCTCCTTCTGGACCTGGGATAACATATCGATTGGAAGTGTTAATGCTGATTCGAGATATGCTTCCCTTATTGCATAAGGGGACATGACTTCAGATTTCGATTTCGATTGATCGTGGCCATCGGCATCGGATTCAGGAGAGGTGACAAAGATAGTACCCGGTACCACGGGTGGAGTATCTTTAGGAGGAGAAGGAGGTTTGGCCAATGCTGGATTTGGGGTGGGTTTGGTTGATTTACTATGATGCAGTACAGGTCTTTGGGGTTGACCGTTCTGAGCCGGTGTGGTTTTGGCATGCGACTTGTGCGGACCTGAACCATTCGCGGATGGTCGGGGATCTGTAGCTCCACGCCGTATACTCGATTGTCGATATGGTAATTCCGAAATATCCAACTCCTCCTTCAATCGACTCGGTTTCCTCTGAGTCCCCGTGGTCTGCTTGGCTTTATTTGCACTCATAGCTTTTCTAACATCCACCTTCTCTCTCCTTCCACCTCCACCGCCTGTAGCATCTTTTACAGTGGTAGGTACAGTCCCACCATCCGTTACATCTTCAGTGATTCCCGTCCCTGTATCACTCCAACTTGCCGATCCTAATCCCATAGAAGGATCATGTATCATTCCTGATCCCCCGAGTCGTGGTCTGTTGAGGGTATTGTATATTGCCCAATCTTGAATTCGGTTGTACTTGTTTCGATGGGCTGACAATGAAGAAGGAGAAGGGGAATAAGCGTCATACGAAACGTCAGTCTCGCCTCGACTTGGTAAATGGCGTGGGGGTAGGTTCGTATTATGTTGACGAGGTGGAGGCGGTGGTTGGCGGTGAATCATGGTGGCTTATGGCGGTGAGGTCGAAACCTGAGGATCATCGGTGAGTGAATGGCCACTGACAATCAATTCCAACTCACCAATTATGCTGCGCGTGACTGTGCAGAAATTAGATCCAGTTCGTGGTATCGCGTTTGCCAATGTCGGTATTCCTTTCGCCGCTTCTTGCGATTGTGAGGCTGAGAGGAGAACTATAATCCGAGGGCGGAGAGAAGAATTATCTCAAGGAAAGAACCAAGAAACCGTGTTATCCTCGTGT
Source organism: Cryptococcus sp. GC_Crypt_2 (assembly GCA_026538405.1). Lineage (NCBI taxonomy): Eukaryota > Fungi > Basidiomycota > Tremellomycetes > Tremellales > Cryptococcaceae > Cryptococcus > Cryptococcus sp. GC_Crypt_2. The sequence continues at coordinate 13,232 of JALPCC010000102.1, forward strand.
TTCTGCGTGGGGTGGTAATTAGTGTATTTGATAGTAGTGGGAAGTAGAGTAGAAGAAGGAAGTGATGGTCATGGCTGTATGCATGATAATTACATGGTAATCACATGGTGGACTAGACGTCCGAGGGTCTATTGATCGTCAAACATTGTTCATACAAAAAGGTGAGGTATAACTTACTGGCTTTTTGTCGATAGGGGTCCTTTGGTTCCAGATGACCGCACACACACACACCTTTCTGACCCTTTTCTTATTCTGCCCGGAGGGATTCTGTCTTTGCCATGCATGCATGCGAGCATTAGATGTGGCTGACACCTGACCGAGCGCCGGCTCACTCCACCCAGACCCAGGTAGAAGCGCATCCTCCCCATATCCCCTTAATGTTCCCCTTCACTTCAACCCTGGTCAATATCGCACGATTGGCGAAATCCCCTAACCCGAGATTCCCATGTTCATTCCATCCTCCTACCCATAATCCTCTCTCACCATTGCGTCCCAAAACACAAAGTAGGTGTTCTGTACCAGCTACTATTTTCTCGACTGTCCAACCTACTGGTATATGTATTGGAGCTCTTCCATCGCTTATATGAAGCAATTGAGAATAGATGTTTGACCCCTGCGAGAGAAGCTGACCGGATGTGGTGATGAAATATGATCCGCCCCATGAAACTGAAATATTCTTGATATCGGTCAATTGCGATGTGGAAGTGAATTGACCTTTTTGATTTGATCCCCATCCAATCACTCTACCATTTGTGGTGAGGACAAGTGTATGTGAAGCGCCAAGTGAAATGTCTAGTACCCTCTCTCCGTCCTGTAGAGGTATATCAAGTGCCGTGGGAGGATATGTCGTTGGTCGAGCAACCCCCTTCCCTTTTCCCTTCTTACTACTACTACTCCCCTCCAGGCCGCCTACAGTGGATAAATCGAATTCTCCCCTTCTCCCAGCTCCCCAGCCTATCACCCTTTGGGCTCCCTGGGAGTCAGAGATCACAAGCATAACATGCCTTTGTCCACATGCTAGATGTTCCACTATTTCCCCAGGTCGTATATCAAGTTCGACCCGTCGAGGTGGAGAAGCGGTAGTCACTGGTGCTGTAGTCGAAGTGATAGGTTCAGTAAATCCAAGTTCGTTGAAGTCGTTACTTCCACATGCTACCATCATATCCCCTGCACTCTCCTCACTTCCCCGATCAGTGGAAAGACACCGGTACACCACAAAACTAGTTGTCCATATCGAACCGATTTTCACAGGTTCCCAATCCCCTTCTACCCCTCCCTCCAATTCTCCTACTAAGTTCAATCTGGTCCAAGCCTTCAAGACCTGCTTATTTTCCTCATCTCTCAGTGCGCATTGTTGACCGAGCTGTCCGAATGTATTGGTGCCGACTCCGTAGAGAGTATTACGTCCATCATGTCGGACTAGGAGGAGTGTATGTGCCGATACCGAGACCAAATCCAGTATCTCTCCTGGTGGTGTGCGAGTCGGGGTCAAGGTCGAGACATCCTCATCATGACCTAGTGCTAGGTGTGAGAATGAGTTGGAACCGCAGGAAAGTAACATAATCACATGACGGTGAGCTGTGAGCAGATCTACGGCTCATCTTTCTATCATCTGGATGCAGGCACAACCGGCACAACTCCGCCGAAATCGTCATGCAATAGAATGCTACATGTTCTACAAAGATATATGCTGATTACTTGCTATGCTGACTACTCGTCTCATCCTCCTCTTCGCCATCACTTGGCGCACCACCTATCTCAATTCCCCCATCATCATCTTGATCCTGATCAACAATTCCCTTTGCTTCTCTCTTCTTTTGGTTTCTAGCTTCGATTTTCCCAATGATCTTTTCGGCCTTGTTGAAGATCCCAGAAGTTGCTGCTCCGCAAGCATAGCATTTGGGTGATTTGATAAAGCGCTTGATTGCACATCTGATATTAGCTAAGTCGAGGTTCTGAGAAAGAAGAAGACTCACTGCATACAGAAGTAATGCCCACATTTGGTAATGATCGGATCCGTGAATGGTTGCCTACACAACAAACACGCAAATGGCACTTCTTCCTCCTCGTCTTCTTCATCAACCACCGGTTGACCAGAGTTGGGATCCACTTTATCCATCTGCCATCCAGCCAGATAATCTCCTCTGTCGTGTAAGAATTTACAACTGTCTCCATATCCACAGAAACCCGTTTCTTTATAGTCTTTACAGACATCCGGTTGATAGTCCATGACGGTAATCGTACGCACATTGGCGGTAGCTCGTATGGGACCATGAGTCATCTTCTTGTCCATAACATCGGTACGTTTCGTTAGATGCTGATGGTAATTTGCCGCTCCTCTATACATTCCATCATCAATCTCGCCATCCTGGTTTATCAGCTCAGTCTCACAATGCGAAATTAGGCTCACCTCGTTGAGCTTGATTTTGGCCGCCGGACGCCCACCTTCAGCAGTCTCGAGATCGTAATCCGTACTCCTCGTAGCAAATATGTCCCCTTTCTGGGTTAAACCCTCATCTGCTTTGTAATCGAAATCATCGTAACCAGCAGTATCTTCATCTTGTAGTTCATTTGGATCTCGCCGACGTTTCGTTCCTTGGACAAGAGGGTTGAGGATTGATTTCTTGGTCGGTCGAACAACGGATGTTGAGGTTGATGGTCCTGGATCTTCTGACACTGGTGATGCGGATCGTTTACGGGATTGATTTGGGCGACGTGGGGCTTTCTTGAACGCCACTACGGGTGGTGGCATTGTAGTAGATTCAGACATGATGGCTAAATGTCGGTTATAGGATGTATCGAGTCAAGCCAGATACCAGGAATCGATGGTGAATATGTATACATACTTGAAGCCTCTACTCTGGACTTATCTGACGGTTACACTCATCAGCTGACTAAGCAGGCACGGCACGATGCCACTTGTGTATAATGCCGAGATTTTGCTCATATCTCCGGTAGAGTGACACGCGACTCAAAGGGGTAATTCCTAGAATAATGGTGGTGGCAAAATAGTGATGGTGTAGAGTAGCCACAAGGTAACATAGAGGGAGTCAACAACGACCACATCCTCACACCCTACTCTACTCCACTACTATCTGTGCAGCGACACTACCCCTTTCATCCTCATTCATCCGCATCGAAAACAGTGAGTTGTTATCTCCCCCCACCTTGAAACACCTTTCCTTTCCTTGTTTGGTGCATGCCACATGTGCGGGAGTAGCGGGAAAAGCGAGTAATTACTACTCGAGAGAGAGGAGGGGTTGTTTTGTACCGTAACGCCGGGAAGTGGCTCCTTCATCTCCCTTCCTCGTCACTGCCACTACTCATATTCCCGCCTTATCCCTCCTCCTCCCCACCCAACGACCTCCACTCACCACGTCCAGTTGTCTTGGTGGTCATGGATAACCAAGATACCAACGATCTAGCAGCAGCGGCGGCTGCTGCACTTGATGCACCTCAATTTCATCATCCATTGCAGCAACCCGATTTCTCACATCATCATTTAGATCCAAACAAGATCGAAGAGGTGCATGTGGATCATCATCAGCATCATCATGAGGACGATCAACATCATGATCTTGATGTTCAGCTGGATATCCCAGACGATGTGAATGATGATTTAAATTTGGATTTGGGCATGGGTACACCGGGTCATGATGTCGATCTCGATATGGGCAGTGATTTTAGGAGGCCACCGACGATAAGGAAAGGTAAGTCGTTATGCCATTTTCAGCGGGGCAAGAGCTTATGCATGCAGCATGTGATCTATGTCACGCGGCCAAGCAAGTAAGTCCAAGAACGCGTCGTCACATTCCTCAAGCTGACATCCAGAAATGTTCTGGAGATCGACCAACGTGTACTCGATGTGCAGCAGGAGGATGGCACTGCGTCTATGCCCCTCGACAACGTCGACGCACCGTTCCCAAAGAACAGCGAGGTTCGTCCGTCACGCATGATCAGCCCAGATCTCAAGTCATGTCTGCTCTCAACTCTCAACCTCAAATGTCACAGTTGCAACAGCAACAAATGGCAAAAAAGAGAAAGCTGTCACAGAGGGATTCAGCATTCGGGGATGGGATTGATATGCAGCGTGCCATGGGTATGGCAGTGGATATGGGACTAGCGGCAGAGGAAGAGGGTGAAGAATTGATGAGCATGACGGATGATCAAATGGTCAGTTGTGCCCTCTTGAAATAGCATTTAGCCTAACGTTTAGTTGGAAGCAATCGCTATCGATGGTTATCTAGCAGATCTACCCCTCTCGACGTTCGTCCACAACCTACCTTACAACCCTCAACAGCAAAACGATAATCACATGACGTTCAATCCCGAAGATTTCCCTGCTGGCGATATGGATCAACACACGACATCCGCACTGCGAGAAGCCATCTTCTCACTCCACGAATCGAGTGGAGGAGGGCAGACCCACGGTGATGGTACAGGGGATCACAACGATAATGATGCGAATGGTCAGGATGACACCGATCCTCACCTTGCTTTGCTAGACCTATCGATTCCCGGAGAAGATGGCAATGAAGGCGAAAATAACTTGAGCGGCCTCGGCAATTTCTCGACATCCTCATCTTGTAATCACGCATCTGTCATTCCCCATGTCTTATCACTCCTCGCCTCGCAACCACTCGAACCAAAAGCAGGAGCCAACACTCCACTCACTCTATCCGTTTTCTCCCCTTTGGCTAGATCCCTTCGTCTATTTAATTCGGTAACCTTATGTCCCAATTGTTCAGCATCACCGCATCAAACTCTACCCCAGCTCGCCCTATTATCTCGAACAACAACAATCCTTACTTTCCCATTCCCACCTGTCGAACCGGCTTCTGGGCAGACTGCGCAGATCCAGATTCATGGCGCAAGACTAGCAGGAACAGGAGTCTCGCAGGCTATCGAACAACACATTGTCGGAGTTATTTGGGATTCTTGGCGAGCGTCCGTTCGAGAGATCTTTGCCGCTTTCGAAAGAAAGGCTCAGGAGGTAATTACTCAAACCGCTATGGCAAATGCGGCGAATGAGAATGGAGGTCAGAATGCCAGTAGTTCTGAGACCCAGAGGGCTGGTTTGATGTTTCAAGCCATGTCTAGATTGGTCACCGCGATGGATGAAGTCGAGGGATAAGAAAGGTGGTGGAAAAAAAAGATTGTATGAGATGGACATTTGGGCAAGCATGTGGTATCATGTATGGGAAAAGTAAATTCAATCAGCATTGTTGGTAGAGTACACACAAAAGTAATACAATCAGATGTACTTTTATCATGTCTTTAACAGGCGCGATGCACCAGAGCACTTGCGACAAATCCATGGCATAAAAGTCGTTATCATCAAGAGTATCCAATCGCAGCTATATTATAGGTATCGACCCCTCATGTACAACATTTCTCAGCAGCTCACTTTCCCCCACTCCCCTCTCCTTGCCCAATCGCACCAAAACTCTCGTTTCGACTCCAAGGTGGTCTATCCCTCTCATTCTCATTGACAGGACTTAACAGGGTAATATATTCCACAGGTGGTCTAGTGGGTAACGGTGGTGGAGGCGCATCTGGATCGATAGGCGCAGAGAGCGTTCGTGACGGTTGGGGAGCGCTTTGAAGAGGAGATCTATTGGTCGAAACGGCCGCTTGAGCAGATTCGAATCGTTTTCGCATTTGTTCCTTTTCTTCTGCCGCTGATAAATATGCTGCAGGCGCTTGCGAGAAGCTTCCACTCCCACTTCCACTTCCTCCAACATTGCCATCGCTATTGACCCGGGGAGAGGATAGTTGGCTGGATTGACGGTTGACAGCGGCGGTGGCGTCTTCGAACCTCTTGCGCATCTGTTCCTTCTCCTCTGCTGCTGACAAGTATTGTCTTGGCGGGATGGATGATGCAGAATCTTGTTTCGAATGACCACCAACAGACCCATTGCCATTTGGTATGACCGGTGATCCGGCTACAGCGGCTGTAGCAGCTTCATACCTCCTTCTCATCTGCTCCTTCTCCTCCTCAGCTGAAGGGTAATTCGCCGCTGTGGTCGGCCCTCTTGCGACTGATCCAGACCCGGATCCAGAACCGGATTGTCCGATGCGGGGGGAATGCGCTTGATTGACTTTCGAGGTAGCTTCTTCGAATCGTTTCTTCATTTGCTCCTTTTCTTCCGCCGCCGACATATAGGCTGCAGCTTTAGGGGTAGGAGCGAGTTCAGGCTCGACGGGTGGTTTATCGTACGAAACAGAATTGGAGGAAGCACCTGACTGAGCGTTATTCACTTTATCAAGAGCTTCGTGATATCGTTTCATCTGAGCCTTCTCATCGATTGGTAGTCCAGCTCCACCTGCGGGTAATTGTCGACTGGAGGAACCACCGGCGAACGGCGATGGAGCTTCTTCGGCCCTTGAGACTGGCTGTTGGATGGATCGATCTCCTCGAGCTTGATTATCATGATATCGCTTCATTGCCTCATTATCGCTCAGAGGCGTGGGGCCGACTTGCATTGAAGTGGGACGCTCTCTCGCATGGGGAACAAGTGGAGAAGAGGGAGATGAAGTAGGGTTGGACACTATTCGACTTGATCGTTTATCGACATATCGATTCATCGCTTCCTGATTGGATAATTCTGTTCGCCCTATATGTCGACCTTGGACAGGTTGGTTGGCGTAAAGGGCATCGTATGGGACTGGATGTTCTGCTAAGGCGGGCGCAGGGGATCCATTTGTCAAAGGCGCTGGTGAAACGGCACGAGAAGAGATGGAGCCATTCCCAGCATCTGAAGCTCCGACTCTCCCAGCGGCTTCTTCATACCTCTTCCTCTGCAACTCCTTCTCTTCAGCAGCCGATAGGGTGGCCCAAGGCATCCCGCCACTTGGTGATTCTGTTCTATCGATCGCAGCACCGGTACCAGCCCTTGATACGGCATCGTTGTATCGTTTCTTATGAATTTCCTTTTCTTCCGCTGCGGACAGATAGCTCGGCTGTCGGCCGGTTTCAAATGCAGACGGAGGTGCAGACGAAGATCCGGAGCCAGACCCGCCGGTAGCTGCCTCATACCTTTTTCTTTGCTGTTCCTTTTCCTCGGCAGCTGTCAAGACAAGAGCAGGAATAACGGGAGAAGAAGGGCCGGATGAAAGTTGAGTATGTCTAGACGGGGTGTCGTAATCTGGCGGAGCATCCATTCCGATATCCTGCATCGAAGCCCCTGTTTGGGATTGAGTATTGGCCGCTCGAGCTCTTGCTTCGTTATATAAGCGTTGTTTTTCTGCTTCGGCCGGAAGCCAGGCGGAAGGTGGAGTTCGAGGGTCAGCTGTAGTTGGCTGTCTTGAGGGCGTTCTGGTACCGTTGGATGAAGGGACAGAGGAGTTAGTCTAGGCGTCAATTGATCCACGATAAAGAGCAGGAGATAACTTACATATTCGTGTTCTGCAAGCGACTCTAGCTGATCCCTGTCTCTCATACCGAATGTCCCGGTCGTCATGGTCGAATACCTCTTGTTTCTCCCATCCCCGGCATCAACAGCCTGCATTTGCGGGTTGTATTGACCACTAGGGGAGTCGAGCTGGGGCGAAAGAGGCCTATCAATAGTCGAGCCATATGAAGGCGTTCGGACCATACGCCCATTCTGATTATGATAGGGAGTAGGTACCGGCATCGAGTTCCGCCCAACCGGCATTGTGTTGTACGACCTTGATCCAGAGTTGGTCATGGCCATAGCCATTGGACCACCAAACTCATGCGTGGTAGTGGTAGTCGTGATGGTCGAAGATGACTTTCGGCGATTATCGTCCGGTCTTGGCTCGAACCCCTGAACTGGTGGACGTGAGAGTGGATGGCCAGAGAATCCAGGTGGGAAATCAGGTTGACCGAGTTCGCGAGTTACCGGGTTGCTCGGTGAAAATGTCCGTGGTGTTTGCATCGGCGGCGATTGACGTGGAGCTGTATTTGTAGGTGAATCTGGACGGGTCGAGGGTGGATTAGACGAGTGGGGAGCGGAGGGCCCAGGGCACAGAGGTGGAAAGTGGCCAATGTCCCTAGCTGTCAGCACAAGCAGGACAAAGATACAGAGACATTGAGATGCACTGACCTGACTGCTTGCTGCGAGTGTGCCCTACTGAATGGTCCAACCACATACTTGATCCCCTTGACCACCACTTCGGGAATACCCTCACACACAGCCTTGACTTCCAGCTCATACCCCACTTCAATTGATCTCCCATTTCTGACCGTCACCAACAATTTGTCAGGGGCCATGGGTATATCTATCCTTGCTGACTTCTCTCCTCCTCTGCCTAATGTCTCGTCGATAGGATATCGAGCGGTAGCTACCGTTCTTGATTTTGTCGTCGGTGGAGCCACCTTCTTTGATTTCCGCTTATCCTGCGACGAAGAGACTTGAGTGACAGTGACCACTTCAAGTAGTGTACATTCGAATCCCTTGACTCGGAATGGTTTGGGTTGGGAAGACTTCAACACCGCCGTGAGAAGAATTCGATCATTCGGTCCGAACGCAGAGTATGGCCGCTGCACCGTCATCTCAATAGATCCCTTTGCACCCGTTGCATTGAATGTATCGGGCTGATTGTATAGCGGCCAAGCAGAGTTGAGTTCGTGTTTTGTTATCCTCAAATCCTCGGTCGCCTTGTTCACACTAGACGCATCCTTCTTGAACATCCCTCCTTTTTGCTTATAACAAACAGCAGCTACCAGCTCATACCTGATTCCTGACTCCTTCATCATCATCACGGTGGGCGGGATGTTCTCGGGGAGCGGTAAGAAGAACTTGAAGTCGGCAGTTTCCAGTACATCGAATTCTTTCGTAGTATTCTGAGGTGTCCATAGTGTTTGGATTTCTCCAACATGTTCCCACGTCGTCCTATCTTCTGACGAAGAAAGCTTGAATCCAGGAGGGATCGTTTCATGTTTTCTGATCTCCACTCGTACCCATTTGGCTTTGATGGGTACCGCACCGACCCGGATTTCGACAGTACCGTGCACTCCCGGTGGTTTTCTTGATGGACCACCTGGAATTCCTGGGAATCCTTGGATAAATGGTAGATGTGGCGGCGCACGTAAAGACACGCGAGCCGGGTGTGACATGATGTGCCGAACGACCTAAGTGAAAGAGTGTCTGTAGGGTGGAACAGCATTCATCAAATGCCTCGTTTCACTGCTGTTACGTAACACGGGGCTCCCTGGACGTCATCGATCACTTTCAACAACGACGATACGATGATGGTTGATACATTCCCTCTATACTCTTCTCTAATTCCATCCCATCGATCACCGGTAGCGATGAAGGACTACATTGTATCAGCACTCAAACCGCTGGTACCGTATATACCTCTCTTGCCGAAACCCGTCCTTTCAAAACTCCAATACGTTCCAGTATTACCGGCACCGGTTCGAGCAGTCGCCCCATACCTTCCCCTCCTGCCAACTCCGCTCCTCACTCTCGGCCCAACACTAGCATTCCACATTGCTTCTCATGCAGCGCCAAGCCCAGTAGCATTCTTCACTTCATCGACAACACATCCGCTACACGCACCACTCCTGTTCTTACTTTCCTCGATCCCATTCACCTATACCCTGGGGTTAATCACCAATAATGTGTCTTGGGTAGATCGATGGTGGCCCTTCTACACTCCCTTCTGCTCCTTCTTACTAGTCCTCCATATGGTCTACAATGAGCACGCAAAAGTGCTCACCCATAATGCCCCTCGAGCATTCTTGCTTTTCGGTCTACAGCTGTGCTGGTCTATCCGGCTTCTATCGCACGCCAGGAAGAGAGGATTCTACGATCTGACAGGAGAAGACTATCGATATACTCAAGTCAGGAAAATCATACCGAAATGGGCGTTCGCAGCAATTCACCTATTCGTTATCGCAATCGCCCAGCCGATTCTCATCTTCAGTCTATGTTTACCCGTTCACGCAGTCATGTCGATGCCGCCATCCGAGCTATCTTCGGGGCCGATCTCGGCACTTAGCGTACCATTCTCATCGCTCATTCCCTTCCTACCCATCTCACGTATATCGGCTCCGCCTTCTACGCCCATACTTAATCTCGCCGATCTTTTCCTCACGGCTCTTTCAATTGGCCTGCTTTACATCGAATGGACAGCGGACAGGCAAATGTACGAGTTCCAGGAGTCCAAACACAACGCTCCGAGGGATACCAAGAAGATTCACCCGGGTCCATTCACTCCTCGATCAATGTTCACCGGTGCTCCTCAACCAGCTTCATTCCCAGTATCTCATAATCCCGGTTTCCCGACTAAATCGCTTTGGAGGTATTCGAGACATCCTAATTTCGCCGCTGAGCAACTGTTCTGGTTCACCCAAGCTTTGTTTGTCGTGGGCGCTGGAGAAAGTAGTGGTGTGACCAGATCAGGCTGGGTGGGTGGTAGCGTATTTGGACCTGCTTTCGCGGTAAGTCGCCTCTCGAGCTACAGGATTGCAAGCTGACGATTCAGCTCAGTCTTTTGTTCTGCTCGAGCACTCTCTTGACTGAGTGGATTTCCGGCTGTAAAGTGAGTTTATTGTTGTAGCCCACCATGGCTCTTGCTGAATTCAGTACCCATCCTACTCGAAATACAGGCAAGTAGTGGGCCAATTTTTACCGCAAGAGACGGCAATTATGTGGCTCTGGGCACGTTTGATGGGCACAAGGGGGAGACTAGAGAAGGAGCTTTACCAGGATCAGGAAGATCCAAAGCGTAAACAGAAGAAATCATCATAGGTATCGCACAGTCGATCATGCATAAACGACCGGAATCAATCCGGGTTATCTCTGCCATCATTGTTCCTGTTCCGCTCGACTATTGTAGACTACCATTTAACATACCTTGCTGATCATGCCATCCTTACGGGAGAGGTCCAAGCGTCCTTCCTATGCCTTAATTGCGGATCCACTCGAGGGCCTGTTATCTGATGAGGAACGTGATTCGGATGCGTCACATGCGGAAGGTTCACAATCGGGCTCAAAGCGACGTGCCAAGTCCGTATCATCCGCTTCGACCGACTTCGGAGCTGCGAACGCCAGTAAGACTGCAAAGGGCAACAGCAAGAGCAAAGGAAAGGGGAAAGGGAAGGCAAGAGCAAACGATGATTCTGGATCAGAGTTCGAGGGACCATCAAGCGAAGAAGAAGATGATGATGATATGGAGGATGATGCTGTGGATGAGATCGAGGAGGAGGCTCAAGGGGAGGAAGAAGGAATGAAAGACGTATACGATGATAAGGATGACGATCTAGTGGCTATAGACTCTCCACCTCTCAAGTCTCGCCCGCCTCCTCGTTTGATACCAACCACATTCAGCAACGCGCCTTCACATTCACATCAAGCCGCCTTTGTCCAATCTGATGCCAATCTAATTCCACAGCAATACCGTCAACTGATAGTCAAACATGCCGAAATCATCGCTGCTCCGTTCAGAGGTAAACCATCGGCAACGCCAAAAGAAAGGGACTACAGAGCAAGAACGTTAGATCCGGTCGTTCTTCCCCATGGACCCAAGACACCCTTCGTCACACGGTTGAAAAAAGAACTCAGAGGCAGGGAGAAGACTGAGGTAATTTACCATGCAAACTTAGGGCATGACATGGACGAGGACCTAGAGAGATTGAAGAGGCAGAGAAACGCTTCATCGGTCGTCAAGAACGTTACGCTGGCGGCTCCTTGGCAAGTCTGGCAAGGAGAACCCTGGTGGCCAGAAATGGCACCTGGTCATCCTGCCGCTGCCCATCAAAATATCAGCCCGGAAGCAGCTCATGCTAAGGAGAAAGGTCTGCCAAAGACTGCGAAAGGCTGGACAGCGAGGGATGAGGTTCGCCTAGGTCTGGATAACGTGGGGCGCTACCAAGTCGAGCAGATGCGACTATTGACTAGAGAGTAGGTCGGGTCAAGACACATTCGTGTGACTGATATCTAGGCAAGCTGTGCCATATATGCCAATCACCAAAGACGCAAACGGAAATCCTCATGTGACCTTCAATGTCGGGCTTCACAAACAACAGACTAAGCTGAATGTAAAAGCTCTCGACTCGCATCCTCTCGGTCAGCCCCACTCTATCTAGACTCTATGCAAGCTCACAAATTAGCTAGCTTCAATCCCACTAAATCAGGCTTCATTTTCTCAGCAGGGGGACCAATTTGGGGAATGGATTGGTGTCCATTTCCGGACTCTAGAGCCGAAAGTCAGTCAAGCTCCTACTAGAATACGCATGTCACGACTGACAGGTAGAACACGCTTACACACAATATCTAGCAGTCAGCACAATGCCTCATATCGATACCAAAGCCGCCATAGGGCAGAAATGGCCCATCGTTAGTCCGGCATCGATACAAATCTGGGGAGCCGCACCGCCAATCTTGGATGCTGAAGACTCGGTCTTGGTCGAAGGACATATGCAATGCGAGCTTATTCTGTGTGTCGGCGGAGGACCTGCTTTAGATCTGAAATGGATGCCATTAGGCGCTTGGGATGATGTGAGTGTCTTGGTATCTTCGCACGTAGCTGACCAGTAGGACGATGGCGAGGACGGCATACCGAAGCTTGGGATTATAGCCGCTTGTCAGCTCGATGGAAGTGTTTCGTTCTACGCCGTGCCACAACCTAAGGATATTCGGCGGAAGACTGGCGTCCCTGAAGGAGAGACTATATACTGTGAGTGTTTGAGCGTGATGTCGGCTAGCATGCTTGACGAAGAGAAGGCTAACGAGACAGGGCAAGTTGACAAGCCATTGCTCCGACTCGAGATCTCGGATGCTATGTGTAACTGTATAGATTGGATTAACGGTGGCCGGCTCGTCTGTGGTACCTCAACAGGCATGTGTCCTTTGTCTCGATGGCGATTATGGCTGACAAACAGGTTTCCTAGCCATGTGGGATGTCCTTCCCGCTCTACGAACCCCCGGTCTAGGAGCCCGTGAGTCGTCTTTCTCCGATTATGATTGTAGCTCACATAACAGCCTTGCCGTCAATGTACATCAGTGTAGGCCAATCCTTGATCAAATCAATCGCAATAGGCCGTGATCCACCACAAAACGCAAACGGCATATCAGATTTCACTCGAGACCCAGTGTATGTGGTCTGCGCATCACACGACGCGACCGTTACTGTCATCGACTTGCGAGATAGGGAGCAGCAATACGAGCTGACTAGGTCGAGGAGTGAGTAATCAGTGTGACCAAGCGGGCTCAGCTGATGACAGTGCCTACCATGTCGGTGGCTTGGTCTAACCAGCTTGGGTGTCCGGCTTGGGCGGATAACGATCATACGCCTCAACTCCATGATCCGAGAGGGCGCTTTAATTCCAGATCATACGGCTTTGCCCATCACCGAGGACCAGTTTGGGTGAGTCAAATCTTGAGAAACGAACGATGAGTGCTGATTGTAGTGTATTGCGATGTCCGACTATCATACCATGACTTTGACCTGCGGAACGGATGGATCAGTGGTTTTAAGTAATCTAGAAGCCGGCTGGTTTAGGCGTCGTGGTGGAGTAAGTCATACCTCTTCCCCGCTTGAAGTGATTCTGATCGATAGGGAATGATTTTTCAGCGCCTCTTCGAAATAGATTACGACACCTTCACAGGGGAATACCGAATGATAGACGATTTCTTGCCTTCTGAAATGTCCTTGGAAGCAGCTCAGCAAAAGAACGCGAATAAGAAACAAGGTGCAGGCCATTCGTTAGAAGGAAATCAAGTAGCTGCAAAATCAGGAGATTGGTCATTGAACGTGGCTGTCCATAAAGTCTGTTGGAATAATAACAATGGACTAGGAAGAGCTGGATGGGCAGTTAGTGGAACTGCTAGTGGGCTAGGGAGGGTTGATATCATCAGAGGAAGGTTCTTGCATGGGAAAGTACCCGCTGGTCTAGGACCATAGCTAGTAGTAGTACCCGCAATGAATGATGGCTAGCCGGATAAGAGTTCCGGCGGAACTTGACCGAAGAAGCGACGATCATGTCGTGACGTTATCATTTGCTGCCAATTCACCACTTGCTCAATATATATCGTACACAAAGCAGGACTGGCCAAACTCGATCAAGTAGTATGTCGAGGCATATACTCAAGCCATTGCCCCGCGGTAATGCTTCTGCCAGAGCTGGACCTTCTACAAGCAGACAAGGGGCGGATGGCATGGATTGGAGTAAGCTCGACAGAGTGCAGGTACTGGGCTCGGGTCGTGCGGATGAGGGACACATGGGGTAGGTCATCACTGCTGCTCGTGAGGCTCTCCAGGCCAGATCTGACAGCCAGATGCGTAAACGCCCTGTCGTGGTCTGTGGACGGCGACATCCTTCTTTCCGGCTCAGATGACAAGCGGTAAGTCCACCTGCTCTTACCCGAGCTGACGAGCAGAGTATGTATTTGGACCCCCGACACTTCTCCAGCCGCTAGTACCTCGTCGTCGCCACATCCTATGAAATTATCTACAGCCATTCAAACAGGTCATGGGGCTAACATCTTTTCAGCCAAGTTCTTGCCTAATGCCGGTACGCCTACTGTGGTGACTGTAGCTGGGGACCATGAGATCAGATTATTGGAGATAGAGAGGCTGTCTGCGAGTGGATATCATGCAGATCGATGGGATCATGGCGGTGCGGGGTGAGCCTGACTATATCGCATTGGACGGATGGAACAAAGGCTGACAGTCTAGTGTGAAGGTTCTCAAATGTCATCGTGATCGCACCAAGAAAATCGCTACCGAGAACTCGCCATTTTTGTTCATGACAGTTTCGGAAGACGGCACAGTCCGTCAGCATGATCTTCGACGCCCACATCGCTGTCGATCCGAATGTCCTGATCCACTCTTCCGAGCACCTCAGGGTGTGGACTTGTATTCGCTTAGCGTCAGCACACCCGCACCTCATATATTCGCAGTAGCAGGGCGCACCGACACAGTAAGCTCCTGATGCTCAACAACTCGGGATTCTGCTGATGATGGATAGGCATTCATATGCGATAGGAGGATGTTGGAGAAGCATAACCCGAGCTGGGGCAACAAAGTGGTTGGATCAGGGCAAGTCCACTGTGTCCGTCGTCTGGGACTGCCGGATAGTGAATGGGAGAAAGTACAGCCCACAGGCTCAGAGAGGATGTTCACAGGCGAAAGGCATATCACTTGCGTCAAGATGAGTCCTGAGCACGCCGACGAGGTCAGTCAGAACCTTCTCACCCTCTCGTGTCGAACAGCAAGCTGACGAGACAGGCCATCGTTTCCTTTCAACGACATTCGACATCCCTGTTCTCGATATACGATAATCCGGGGCCATCGTCTGCACGAAGATCAGCGAGTCCAATTATTACGCCCAATGAAGACGGTATCAGACGAGCAGGTCCGATCGATCCTACTGTTGAGCTTGCCAAGAGCAACCCTATCTCGATAAGAAAGCCCACTTTGGGGTCTAGAAAGAAACCGGGAGTAGCGAGCAGAAGCGCAAGCCAATCTCCTGTAGAGCACAAGATTGACGAAGCTTCGCAACAGCACGGCAAGGACCATGGTCCGGGCCGGACTGGGGGTTTGGGGGCGAACGCTTCAACAACGCGCTCGTCTGAGGATGCTAGACCTACAGCGCTGCCGAGAGAGCCCTCAATTTCGGTCGACGATTCCGACCTGATACAAAACTTGCAAGAGGAGGATGTACGGGATCTGATGAACCTAGATGAGGATTCTGACGGGATGGATGAGACCTCGATATTCAGCTCTGTGGTTGAGGATACCTTTGCACGCGCTCTTGGTTCTCCCGGCACCGCCGAACACCCAACGGCCAATGAACGTTACGATGATATCGATCGTGTTCCCCCCGGATTCCTTGATGACGATATGTACGATGACGACGGTGACGATTACGACGACTTTGACGAAGATGATGAAGATCACGATGGCGGTAATGTCGATTTTGAATTTTACGACGATGATGAAGAACTCGAAGGTTTCGAAGACGAATTTGGTGATGGATACGAGGATGAAGACGATTATGAAGATGATGAGGATATGTTTGATGATGAGGATGGACCAATGTATCCTGATAGGAGATCTGCCGATACGGAGTTTGGTGAAGTGGAAGTGATCTATCCACGGAAAATGTTCAGGGGAGCAAAGAATGTCGAGACTGTAAAGGACTGTGTGTCTTCAAGCTTCTTTTACAATATATGCTGACGATCAGGCAACTTCCTGGGTCTCAGATCGGATAAAGTTTGCTCAGGAAGTGATGATGGCCATTTCTTCGTTTGGGATAAGGTCACAGGTCGACTGGAAGGTATATGGGAAGGAGATGGTTCCATCGTCAACGGTCAGCTTTCCCTTCTAGTGGTTGAGAAAAGCTCACGAGTAGTCATGGAGCAACATCCAAATTTACCAGTAGTAGCTGTGTCCGGTATTGATGATACCATCAAAGTTAGTCTCTTACTCTGTCTTTCACTCTATTAATATAGCTGACAAGGTAGATGTTTGCGCCAACTTTGACTCCACCTAATCCATCTTTCGCTCGTACGCATCTACAGAAAACCATCATCAAGAATAACACCGATCCAAATCGAATTCACATGAGTACCGCATTGGATCGATTCAATATATTTCAATTGTTTGGAGCGCAGGGAGTCATGCCCACGGCAGACGATCCCGAAGATGATGGAGGACCCACACGACCCAATTGCGAGACTCAGTAGCGGGGATATGGCGTTATAATGATACATCACACATGTATGAATAAGGCTATGTACGGGTAAATTACAGTCCTGCGCGGACGATACATAACTTCATTACCAATTCCCATCCTTACCTGATCCTGACCGTATTCTTGCTCCTTCCCATCCCATTTTCCGTCTCCTCGGAACTCTTCTTGCCCGACTTGGCTTCCCAGATTTTCCAGAATTTGAGATTCTCATCACCTGCACCAGTAGCAACTGTAGTCCCATCAGGGCTGAGGGTACTGCTGAGCACACGACTATCGTGGGCGGGCACGTCGTAAATCTTTTCGAGTGAGGGATATGACCATACCGACAAGTTGTTGTTGGGAAACCCGTGAGTTGAGAGAAGCTCCTTCGAGTGTGGAGACCAAAGAAGCGAGGTGACTTGCGAGTCGGTGCAGAGGGAAGAGGTTCTAGCTCCGGTAGTGGATGACCAGAAATGGATTTTAAGATCGGCACTTCCTCCTCCTGTTGCGAGGAGGGATGACTGCCATGGACACCAGGCAAGAGCCTGTCCGTCAGCTCAATACTGGAAGGCAGCACGCACCTTCACTGCGGCAACATGGTTTCGCTTGGTCCACTTGGCGGTGCCCCTTGGAACGCCGTCACCAGTTTGCAATACCGACTGCCCAACCCGGCCACTGATTGTCAGCTCATACGCGCCATCAGAAACCTACTCCCAGCAGTTAACTACATTGTCGTTCCCTCCACTAGCCAAAAGCTGTCCATCGGATCTCCATTTCAGACCGCAGACCTGCAATCAGCATCAACCTGCGGACAATAGCGCCTTACCTCAGCAGTGTGACCCATCAACTCCATGACCTTGTGCCTGGCGACTCTCACGTCGTGATGATGGATACTACCATCCCGACACCCAGAGGACAAGACGTGACCATGCCATGATAATGAGGGTACTCGAGCGTTATGTCCGCTCATGACTCGCATTCGTTTACCCTCGTCCACATCCCACACCTCGACATCACCCACATCATTACCGATTGCCAAGTAAGATCCGTCATTGGACCACGACATGGCGGTTACGGGGATGTCTGTATCCCTGACAAATCAGTATGGAACATATGTAGTGACTAACGATGTGTCTCCCAGTGCAGTGACACCACCGGTCTCTGCATCCCAAACATATCCCAAATCACCAAGGCCGATAGCCAGCCTGTTTGAGCAACTCCAGTCGATGAGGTTCAGGTAGTAGTCATCTGCGAAGCCTGGAGCGTCCAATACCCGGTCAGGGACATATGGAGGAGCTCGTTTCTTTGTGCCGGTCGCGCCCGGACCAGTGGTGGTTGTCCCTCGATTGGCAGACGCCGTGGAATGAAGAAGGTAGTTTCTCTGCTGGTCGAGGTGAGAGGTAGCGTGAGAGGCCGGAGGCGGAGCAGACCGGAAAGACAAGATACGTCTGTTGGTTCCTGGAATACCAAGTGATGCGCTGAGGGACATAGTGGATGCGTCCGCAGTCGTCGATTTGTCATCTGAGCCTTCCGGATTGGCATGATCGAGAGCTAGAGTCGGTGCACTCGTCATGGATGAATCGCCGGATTGGCACATCGAGTTCGTCCTTGATGGTACGAACCGATCAAGCTTGATCATCAGTTTTGATCACCAAAAGAGGACTTCGTGCTCACATCTCGTCCCTTAGCCCCATCTTTACCATTTTCCTTTTCTCGCGTGAAAGAGTAATCACCACTGTTGGCTCGGGACGAGATATCCATCTTGGGCATACCTTCGCGTAATGACGACAAGGCGTCCGAGTCAGTGCCTCTGCGAGGCGACGAGGAGCCTTTTGTGATGAACGGGTTGGTACTTGAATCTCAGTCAACGGTATCAGGTGCAGGTCTGGGAGATAACTCACACATCTGCGGGAACATTCGCGCCTCCGTTGCTGGACAGCATGCCTATATTCTTGGAGTATGATGATCGTCTGACTTGCACAATGAGAAGGGGATGTATGTGTGCTAGATATGACAGTTCTAGCAGCAAGAGCTACTGATTACAGGTCAAAACAAAGCAGTCGCGTAAAAGCACGAGCATGCCTATCTTAGAAGTGCCTGAAATGAGGACGCCTACTCCTCAAAGATCAAAATGCTCATCGATCAGCGATCTTCTAACGGTAGTGTTATGCTTACAGTTGCAAGCAGAGGTGCTGGCCCAGGTCCCTCGACACTCGCTTTCCGACTCTCTTTGGCCATCGCTACTCGGAGTGCTGTGGTCACTCCATGTCTGCACGCCCAGAATCGTTCTCATGCCGTGTACAAGTTCAGACCGAAGCCCGTTATACCCAATATCGAGAAACCACCCCCAACACCTTTCGTCACTACCCTCACGGATCCCAATGCTGTGATCAGGGTGATATATCGTTCTTGTCGCACCAACGACATCAAAACCTTGGTCCTCGGATGGGGACGGCTGCGCCAGCTCGATGCAGTCGATGATATCAAAGCCGGTCATTTCTTCAAGCTCAGCGACTTTATTTCAAAGACCTTCAATTCGAAATGGGTCGAAGAGATCTTCAATCAGGATAGATATAAGGTACTCGAGGACATCGCCATTGAGGCGGCCGCTCGGGACGATTGGAAAGGTCTATATACTCTCTCGATAGCTGCGCTTCGAAATAGGCATCCAGCAATCGTCGCAAACGCCTATGAAAGGTATAAGACTGTAATTTACAGAGTACAAGGCAAAACACGGGGTGCACAATTAGTGCGCAATAAGGCTGCAAGGGATGGGAGCAGGTTGGAAGGATTTGGGCCTAAACCATTGACTTATGCCTATCTATTCGCCATGATGCGGCTCGGACAAATCAACGGCAGAATCATCATGAGTGTATTCGAGACTCAACGGCCGATCTTCAATAATTCTCAGAAGATGATGGATACGGTATTAGGAGCAGTCCTGCCAACACTGCCAGAGACAGAGAGGTCGATCGTGCGACGTGAATTCCACCAATTGATCGAAACCGCCATCTTTGTCTTGAGCATCTGGCACCCTCAAGCCTTGTTACGAACAATGCGAGATCTCGATTTCAACGAAGATTGGCCGGCACTGCGGAAGCTTTATAATCGATTTCTTGATCTATCCGTTGGGCCGAACAAGCTCATTCATGCTTATGATCTACATGAGGACGAGCGTCATCACTACGAGGAAGTTCCGTTTACCACCGCCGTATGGTGTAAGTCGTATTTGTCGTATTGTTGCACCGGATCGAGCTAACGCATAGTACGTTTCATCGCGTTCATGAAGCGCTCAGGGGATCTTGCTGGCTTAAAAGATATGCTGGACAAGGAAATGCCATTGCGGAAACTCAGGCCATCAGCACTGGTATACCGAGCATTCCTGATATCGTTTGCCTACATCGCCAAGAAACAAGAGACTTCAACCACTATCAAAAAGCAAGCGATAGAAGCGGCAGAAAAGTTGTGGGTCGAGATCAACCAAAGCGGGATTTCCATCAACGACGATTTGCTTTCGGCTCGTATAGAAAGCTTATCAATGTACGATCCGGTTTCGGTCCCTGCTCTGTACCAAATCATCTCGTCCGGCAGATTTCCCCAGGCTGGCGTCAAGACAATCACTTGTCTCATCAACTACTTCATGCGACAAGGTCAAGCCGAACAAGCTTTCGAGATCTTGCGAGCAGGGCTGGAAGGTACTGGTAAATGTTACCCGAATCAAACGACCTTTACTGTTGTGCTGAAGCTGGCTGGTCTCGCGCAGTACACAGGACCGAGAAGCAGACAGTTAGTGCTCGAAGCGCTTAGACTCAAGCCGTCCAAAATACCCCTTGATCCGGCGTCTGTCGGTCTCGTACTCGCACATATGCTCTCATGGGGCTACAAAGCCGACGAGGTCGTCGAACGATTCCGTCAATCCATCATACAGAGCGACAAATATAATACGATCGACTGCTGGGAGATTAGCATCACGTCCATGTTGACTCGACTCCAAGATCGACATGAGACGACCGACAACGAATTTTTTGTCGCTATTCGTATCTTGGGCTTGAGCCGAACGGAACCACCCATAAACGTTACCCACTACACGGGTCAATTACTTTGGAGCAAGATCTTCCGACGACTGATTGCAAGTCCTCTTTCGCAAAACACTCGTGCCGAATTACTTGATCTTTCCGTAGATTCCTTCCCGCCCGCCAATATCCTTCAATTTGTGCCGGACCGATTTCTCGCCATTTTGGAAGATGCCCTCAACCGTCCTCGTCGTGATCGGATCGTTGAAGCGAAGGGTCTAGCTGAATGGTATCTTGAACGTAGCAAGATATTCCCATCGGATATGCGGATAGTCACGGTCGGCTACGTACAATTGTGCGTTCGATATGGCGAGTACGGTCTAGCCTTGAACATGCTGGAAGACAACGAATCGACCAGTGAAGCAGGAAAGAGAAAAGCTCAAGCCTTGATTGCGCAAGTGACGAGAGGCATGCCCGTCACTGGCGCCCTTTTGGAGAACATCAGACTGGCAATGTGGGGAAGATATTTATCGAAAGATGACACGGTTATCGCGGAGCCCGAGCCGGAGAGTGAGGAGGACAGAGATGACCGAGCGGATGATACGTTGGTCGCAGGGACTGATGATGACGAGCTGGATCTGGAAGGAGAAGAGTACGCGTAGAGTAGATGCCGTCTTGCTCCATTGACATCAGTGAGAGCTCAAAATGAAACTATCAAATAATGGTATGCATGCCGAATAACACTGCACTTGTAGTTTCCCATCTCTCATAATCAGAGGGACTGTGCATGCAGATTCCGTGATGTATATTGTATGTGTAGCACAGGAGATTTGTCTTCTTAATTTCCAACTTCAAGCGCCGGCCCGGCACGTAGCCGGCATCACACCTAACTGTCGTTGGGGACAGTCGTCTACCGACTCACCACGGGAATCTCTCTGGTACCATGGGTTCCGATGAGGTCGACTACAGTAGGGCGATTAGATCCACTCCAGCTAAGGAGGCGAAATCGTCACCCATACCCATCGTCGGCATCATCGAAGATCTACTCGCAAAATTGCTGATGCCTCCCCTCGTTCTGGCCGAACTCCCTTATCTCATCTATCTCAAGCTCTTCAAGCGTAAGAGCAGTCCACCATGGTCGTTTCTACGATTGGTCGTGATCAATTCGATGCGACTAACAAGCTGGGTCTTCAACACTACCCTCCCGCAACCGAGATCAGAGCAGGAACAATGGGGAATACCGTCCGATGGCAAGCCTTTCAAGGAAGCTATCAGCAGGGGAGAAATCGACTTTGAGGTAGTCAAGCTGCATCCGGTGGACGATCATTTGAGGAAAGGTATTGCAGATGTTCCAGCGATCAAGGGGAAGATCACACCTGGTTTCTGGTTTAGGCCAAAGGGTGCCAATACCGATCAGGTCATCCTCTACATACATGGCGGGTGAGTCCAACTTATCCGGATTGATGTGCAGAGCTGACATAAGGGCTTATGTTCGAGGACATCCCATGTGGCAGCCACTGGCTAAGGATCTGGCAATCGAAACGGCTACACCTGTTTTCGGTAAGCTACACGAAATGAGCGATCCGCTGATCACATAGCCGTGAATTATCGAAAATGTCTGGATGCTTCGACTGCGTTCCCCGCACCGCTCTTGGATGCCCTCTCAGCCTACACATACCTCCTGAAGACCTACGACGCATCAAACATAACGTTCGTTGGAGACTCGGCCGGAGCCCATTTGTGCCTTTTCGTATCTCGATATCTCACTGGCATCGACCTGCCACAACCGAAAGCAATGGGCCTGATATCTCCGTGGTCTGATTTTGCTCCAGCATACTCAAGCTATAAACGACATGGTTGGTTTGACTTTTTGGAACCGAGGCGCCTTGCTACCGCCGTCGACAGTGCTGTCCGCTGGTACGCCCCATTCATGAGAAGCAATGTTTGGTTTTCTCCTGCCAAAGCTTCAAAGGGCGACTGGTCTTACTTGACAGACGCAAGTGTGGACATGCATTTGACTCTCGGTACCCGAGAGTTGTTCGAGGACGAGATCCGACTGCTTAGAGATATCATGGACAGGGATGGCGTCGATGTCCATTTGTACGAGGTGAGTAACACGCGTGGAGCTGCCGCTGAAGCGAAGCACATTGACGGCGTGCACGCCGAGATGAACTTGGACGCGAAGGCTCGAGTAGATTTCATACAGGGTCTCAAGAGGTCCATTTCCAAGAATCATGCGTGATTTGGAAGAGATTTGGAAGATTCAAGCGGGTTTGCCCGCGATCATTGTAAAGACATCCGTTCACAGCCGCAATGATTCTCAATATTTATCCGGCCTCGAATCACGTCTTCTGCTCATTCCCTCTCTCCGGTCCTGTTTGGCCGTCAAATTGTTAGGTTGCGTGTATGTAAGCGAAAATGTGGAGGTGATTTGTAAAAATTGCCAAGAAGTCCGCTCCCCATTGCCGCCGGTAGAAGCCCCATGACCCTGATTATGGGCAGAACCGGGTCTGGTTTGGGAGATGCCCAGAAGACCTTTCCCGAATCTTCCCATGAACGGTGACGGATGCAGCAGGGGTTCGGAGCAACAGTGCGCGCGGCACGGGGCACAGGGCGTCATGAGGGGTGGGAAAATATGTTGATTGGGCCAACCAGAGGCCCGTTGATCGAAGGGGACCGACAAGAGGGGTAAGTTATAAAACGACGCTGTCGGTCCGAGAAGTACTTTTTCTCTCTCATCTTTTCTATTAGTCTTCTTTCTATCCTAGTAAGATGGTCGATATCAAGAACGAGGAAATCGTTCAGAACGACAATGCTTCAGCTATTGAAGCCAACTTGAAAGGGGCATCCGAGCACCCTCTTGCTCCCGGCACAGAAAAGCGAATTGCAGTCGAAAAGAAGCTAAAGCGAAAGCTCGATGCCAGGTGAGTGCAGAAGGCACGGCAATAAGGTGCAGTCGCTGATTTGCAGATGCTCCCTCTTCGTCCTGATCTATATCCTTAATTATCTTGACCGAAACAACATCGCCGCTGCTCGTCTCCGCGGTCTTCAAGAGGACCTCAACCTCTCCAATACCGAGTACTCGACATGCCTGAGTATTCTTTACGTTGGATACATCTTGATGCAGATTCCCAGTAACATGATCATCAACAAGATCTCTCGACCCAGTTGGTATATCGCTGCTGCTGTACGTTATCTCCCTATGAATCTAAGTCTCGTACTGACAAGCAGATGCTTCTATGGGGCCTCATCTCTACTCTCTCTGGTGTAGTCAATAACTTTGGCGGTATGGTCGCAACGTGAGTCCTTAATAGCCCTGGGGGAGCTTACTGACCTGCAGTCGTTTCTTCCTTGGTATGTCACCGCCTTCGACCGGCCGACAAACCGGCCGTCGTTCTATGCTAACAACTCCCAGGTTTCATAGAGGCAGCTTTCCTTCCTGGAGCTCTTCTGATCCTATCGAAATGGTACACCCGACGAGAGTTGACGCTGCGAAACGCCATCCTGTTTGCCGGAAATCTTATCTCGAACGCCTTCTCCGCTTTGGTAGCCGCTGGAATGTAAGTAATATTCTTGAAAGACCGAAGGGCGTTCTAATCTCTCAGCCTCTCCAACATGCAGGGCACCCTCGGTCATGCCGCTTGGCGATGGTTGTTCTGGATCGAAGGAGCTGTCACGATGGGAGTAGCTATTTCTGGTAAGTCACCATCCCCAATCGAGCTCAGACCTACAAAGCTGACCATTCAGCCGCCTTCATTCTACCCGACTTGCCCACCAATTCAAAGGGCTTCACCGAGGATGAGCTACTTGTTGCACGAATGCGAATGGAGGAGGATGTCGGAGAGGCCGACACTGACTCTGCGGAGCAGGGCGCTTTTGAAGGTCTAGTCATGGCGCTCAAGGACACCAAGATTTACGTTCTCATGTTTACCTTGACTGCTTATGTCGTCGGACTCAGCTTCAACGCCTTCTTCGTGAGTCCTTAGTGTCCGAGTGGCGAGTCCCGGCTGATCTTCAGCCTACCCTTACCGGAACTCTTGGTTTCAGTTATGTCCCCACTCTTCTTATGAGTGCCCCCCCATGGGCGTTCTCGGTCATTATTTCCATGATTAACGCTTGGCACGCCGACCGAACTCAGGAGAAGGTAAGTACTCCACCTTGCCCTGCCAATTTTTGTCCTGCGCTTCCTCCTATCGTTCTTTCCTTCCCTCTCCCACTTTCGTCTGCACTTCTTCGTGCTGACTCGCAGTTTTGGCATATTGTCGGTCCTATCTGCCTCGGCCTCGTAGGCTTCATAATCAGCATTTCTACTGAAGTGGTCGCCGCTCGATACGTCGCCCTCTTCCTACAGGCTAGCTCCTACGCAGGCTTCATCACCTTCTACAGCATGATCTCATCCTCTTTCCCAAGGCCTCCTGCAAAGCGAGCTGTCGCAATCGCCGCTGTCAACGCCTTCTCCCAGCTCGGTAACATCGCTGGGTCATACGTCTGGCAAATGCCCGAGAACGGCTTCAGGAAGTCATATGGAATTGTGATTGCGATGTTTGGCGTGACTATCGCTGGATGTGTCTGGTTCCGACAGATTTTGGTTGGACTGAACAAGAAGATCGAGGCCGCTGAGCAGGCTGCCGCAGCTGAGGGACCCGTGGATACCCACAAGCGCGATCAGATTCACGTTGAGGGCGATGCGGAGATCTCTGGGCTTCAGAGAGGATTCAGATACCTTGTGTAGTGATGTAGTGGATATGCATCGTTCGCTGGGTCGATATCCCCACGTCAATAATGTCACGTGACCTTCCAATCCTGAACCTCCACCGTTGAGGTTCACTCATTCCTCTTCCTCACCTTCTACATCACCGTCCTCTTTCATACCTATCGCCATTAGCCTTTCTATACCAAAATATCGTCTACTGATATCGTATCAGTTCCTCACTTCAGTGTCACAAGCTTACCAGGGAATCTGAAATGTCAAGGGAAGCTTATAAAGCGCTGATGCGTGAGTATCACCCGAACTCACAGCAACAAGGCTGACTCTCTACTAGAGCACTCGCTGCGACTTAAGCAAGCTTTCACCACCATTACTGATCTTTCTTCACTTAATGATCCCCAAATACAGACCATCAGGAGCGTGATGGAACCAATTGCTGACGCAACGGCCACATTTGAGAAGGAAAGGAAAGCGGCGATGCGGAAGTCAGTAGATGGAAAAGTGAAGGAAATGGGATTTCGAGTCGATCTAGAAGGGACTGCTATCTATAATATGGTCGAGGAAATAAGTGCGAGTAGTGGCCGGCTCGAGAAGGTGGAAGAGGTTGAGATCCTACTGGCTCAAAGTAAGGCAAAATGGCTTGGCAATTAGGCTAAGAACAGTCCGACTAGCTGCTCACCGCATCATACAAGCAGCAGATGATGGTAGCCTCGATGAGAACAGTAGGTCAAGCTGGCGCCAACTCCGACTTAATATCAGATCTGATCAGGCGACTCGGTTTGGTGACTGAAACGTCGGTACACCTCATGAGTACGTCACCCTCAGCGAATGGAATAATTAAGATACAGAAACTGGACAAGAGGCAGAAGTCGACGACATTCTCCTGTCAGCTGCCGACGTGAGTGGGAGGTGACCTGTAGCATCCTTAACCCTGATGAACAGCTCGAGAGTGCCCTGACCGCTTCAGCCGGAGAAGGCGAACTCAAACTCTCCCAGCCCGCTGTAGTCTGCGTAATCGATTACTACTTGGGTAGAGTCGAGATGGTAGTTCCAGAGCTCAATACGACATGGACCTGACTCATGTCTAGGCTATCAAGCAAGAACTATCTCAAGTCGGATACTTTTTTGTCGACAAAGCTATAGGTAATATTTCAAGAAGGCATCATTCGCTCACCCTGATCAGATATGGTCAAGCAGCAACCGGTCTCTACAACTACAGTGTGTATCTTCGTCTGCCTTGCGAATTTCATGGTGATGATCAGATTCGAGCGATCGCCACCAGATGCTGGGAAGTGGGCGACGACCTTCGAATGAATGGCAACGATGAAGACCCAGATGCATCGACTGATGCTGCCGGGTGGCTGTACCGCAGTCTCGACCTAGTCAGCTGGCTACAGAAATACCGTCAACCGACAAGCTGGGCTCAAGACCTGAACATCGCCGTACATCGAAGTCTGGGTGAGCCCCATGTACTGTGCTGTGCTACCTGAGACTTGACTGACCTGCAGTCCGAGCTCACTTGGCGCTGGTTCCGTCTGGCCCAGAAGCACTCGAGAAAGCCAAAGCTCTCTTCTTCGATCTGACTAAGATAGTCGATTCGAGAGTCAGTGTCTAGCTGAATAGCGCTGACTTACTAGGACCCCGGCATCGCTTGCGAATCGGCCATCTTCAATCTCAGGATTCTCCGCCTGAGTCATGCACCGTCTGCCGAGATCGAAGCGTGTGAGTACAGGCGTGATGGCTAGTGCTGAGCTATAGGTATTGATTCCCTCCTCTCTCAAGTCGTCTGGTCCCAGGAGGTAGTGGAAGAGTAAGTGACGTTAGTTGCTAAGCTGACACTAGACTACTCGCCGCTTTTGCTTTCCGAGACCCTGGGTAGGTCATAGGGTTATTGTAGTCGGCTCACCATGTAGAGACGAAATATCAGGAGGGGCACTTCAGCATCTTCTCGAAGTTTCAGTGGACAGTAAGATGGGCGTATCCTTCTCGCAAGAGGTACTTCTCGCACTCTTCATATTCCTCCGATCATACGCCAAGGCGAAATCGCAGAAAGCGATAAAGATAGCGAAAGCTGCAATCGAAGGTTAGTCGGGTATCCTTTTGCTCCAGTGTGCTAATCTTCAAGTGATAGCTAAGATGGCTGATCCCCGTCACGTAGAAAAGGCTCTGCCAGCTGTCGAAACGGTAAGTGACTTGAGAGGTCTCGATGAGGCACTGACGTGTGCAGATTGTGTGGGGTGTGGGTGATCATTTTAGTGGCGAGAATCAAGATGAGATGGCTGTTCAATGGTGTGAGTGTCCCCAAAGTGGTGATAGCTCAGCTCATGCTCAGACGAGCTTGTATTGCAGCCGGTCTTTCAGAGAGGGGATCTACCGGCGAACCAACATATCATACGACGGTGAGTCATCCCGGCATCCGCGAAGGTTGTTCTTACAACGTAGAAAGGCAGCTTTGTGCTACATCCAGTCTCAACATTTCGCGAAAGCTCAAGAAGTCCTCCGACCTTGTCCGCAGGATCAAGCGGCCACCCAATACCTCAACTTTCTGGTCGCACTGTATCAGAACAAGGAATCTGCAGGTATAGTGGTCCAGAATGACGCTTGATACATACCGACGTTTAGCCGCTCAAGCTGTTGACAACATCTGTCGATGCCCAGATTTACAGCCCATGCAGCTTCAGCTCATGGTGTAAGTCAGACCTTTCCCACCATGTCACAATGGACGTTGATATATACAGTTCGATGGCCGACGAAGTACAGAACAAGCCCATTCTGATCAAAGCACTAACAACTTTGCTGGCCGCTATCAAGAACGCTGAAGTCGCCAAGGTCGTCAACGTAGAGAGTTTCATCCTCATCAGGTACACCGTCATCGCGGCGTCGAACCTGCTTACATCTCAGGAACCTTGTACGACTGATCTTAGGTGACCTGGGGGACGATACGGAAGTGGATGTAGCGAACAGAGTCGAGTGTCTCGTACAATACTTGGGCTCAGGTACGGCACGCCAAGACGGCAGCTCTGACGATATAGCTCACGAGCTATTCCTCGATGCCCCGGAACCTCTGAGAAATGCGAACGATATAGCTTGGCTTTACAAATCGGGTGAGTCACATTCTACAAGTCGTCACTCCTACGGACTGATGCCACAAGCTCTGAACATAGCCATCCAGGGCGGCAAGAAGTGGGCTACAGAGCTCACCACGGCAGTGTTCGACAAGGCTGTTGAGGTCCGTTGTTGAGACGACGAGAATGAATAAGACAGGCTGACCAATAGCTTATGGACGACTATGCTACCCTCGACAGAGCCAGAGACGATGCAGAGCTCTACAATCATCTAGCTTCTGGTTATTTTGCCGTAATGAGCGGAAAGATGTTCGAATTCAGGGCTATGGAGGCGGGTGACAACAAGGTATGCTGTATGGATCATTCTCACGCACACTGCCAACTCAACAGGCTCTACTCCTGAGCCATCTTCAAGGATACCTACCGAAATGTCGAGTGGCTATCGAAAAGGCGCTCAAATCAGGATCGTTGGCACTCCCCACCTTGCCTCAGATGGAGAAAATGATAGATGTTTATCATATCGAGCTCTGCTGCGAAGATCAAGACTGGGAGAATCTCGAAGCCTTCATCAAGGTATCAAGCACTCGTACACAAATCAAGATGAGAACTTACATGGCAGGAGGTGGTTGCGTGGCCGTATTCTGACGATCGCATCGAGACTCTAGACATGATTCTGGACATTGCGTCGCGATATCCTGCCTGTCCAGCAACCTGTACGTTAAAAAGAAGTATTCAATCAGGATCTCATTCGCAGTGTCATGGTACGTGAACCAGGAACTCCACAAATCGACTTCCCTCGAGACGGTCCAGGATGTGGCTAGATACGCCAGATCCACTCGAGCTCTTCTAATGAGTCAAGCGCATGACGAGACCGCCGAACAGAGGATGATTGACACCATGGATCATGCCATATCGGTGCTACAAGGGCCAGCAAGCCAACAAGTGGGTCTATACTCCGCTTGGAGGTCCTCTGATTGATGTTCAGGGTCAATACCCAGACGATGAAGGGATCTGGTTACTCTCGACTGCTTTCAACCGAGGATTGGATTTTTTCGAGTCAGTCCGCTCGCCATCGGGCAAGTCACACGTTTTTCAAGCTAATTCGCCTAGCGAGGATGATTTCGAAGGAGCTCACCTCTGGAATGGCATCGCCAAGGATATCTGTATGGTGATCAGTGGTGGCGATGGTTTCAAGGCTCGAGTGCGTTTCCGGTTGTGACTGGCTGACTTTCAGATCAAGGAGCAGGGAGATTGCGTTGCTAGGTATCTCGCATGAGTTCGGCCATACGTCACTACGTGAATGCATATAGTGCAGCGGTCCATGGCCTGCCTGCACCGGGGCAGGGCAGGTACAGACGACACCCACAATCATTCGAGTTTCAAAATGTATGCTGATATGGGAGTTGCGATGGCAGCGGTTTGCCCTTGAATCTCGCGACGTCACATCGTTCCCTCTCAAGATGCAGAGGCATCGCCAATCGCCAATCGCGATCGATAGCTTGGCGAGGACATCGCCAACTAAGACCAGGCTAGTGGCTAGTCGTTGTTCGGTAGATCGGTAGATCGAAATGCCGAAAGGCTGGCCATGTCTCGCAATAGTATCTTGGTTTTGTCGCCGCGTACTCATAGCCCGTCAGGCTAAACTCTACTACTGCATCCCAAATTGGAGCCAAGCGACACATGCTAACTCGGACCCTCGGTGTAAGGTCCGAGGTTGATATTGCAAATGATACCGCAGAAAACAGCCTATCGGGACTAGTCCGAGCGAGATTTGGTATTGCGGGGCTATCTCACCGGACGCAACGATCGGAGGGTGTGCGAGATCCGGAATCCACGGAAGCTACATCCACCGAAGCCACCAATCACATCGTGTGATATACCCCGTAATATTGGTTTTGTTAGTCAGAAATGGGTCATCCGAACTATATGCGGTGAATTATGCGGGGAATGAAGGCGGGATAGCCTGGCCAGAGACGCGGAGCCCGGTCGGTGAGGATTGTGCACATGTGCCTGTTGGCATTGCAGATCTCGGTAGATCGGAGCTAGTTTGGTATTTTTACCCAATTTGCCACACTTGGCGCTAGTTGTACCTGAAGCCTCGAATTTATGTCGTACATCCCCTCGCTGTTTTGCATTACCCGATCCTGCGGTAGAGGAAAGCATTTGAAACGCATTGGCCGAATATCGCGGTGAGAGCCCAAGAGCAAGCGGCGGATTCGCCAGGTCCGGCCCAGGGTTTTCTACCGCGATCTGCGGTCTATTTGTTGTCCGTTTGGCCCCAGGTGATTCACTACCAAACATATATAGAGGGGCATGCTGATCCTGCAATGCCCCGCACATCATCGGTCTTCAGAAGTAACTTAGCTTCGCCTTCGACCAAGACTTTTGACCACCACCTCGCTTCATTTCCTTTCTACTCTACATATCGCTTCTACCATGCCCGACTACCTCCCACCTCAGCCAGCCTCTGGCAGAGTCGTTGGTGATGCCAAACCGGCCCTCATCAATTACGTTGCAGCCATCTTCGCGTGAGTAATCTGACCGAATCGCAGCGGAAGTAGCTGATTATCAGTGCTTTCGGATCGTTCCTCTTCGGATACGACTCTGGTATCATCGGTTCGGTCATTTCGGGATCGTACACACACTTCCACGACTACTTTGACAAACCTAAGGCGAATGTAGTCGGCGCAATTGTTTCCCTTTTCGCTGGTGGTGCCTTCTTCGGTGCCATTATGGCTGGTTGGACTGCCGACAAGTTCGGTCGAAAGAGGACCATCCAGATCGGTTCCGCCATCGCCATCGTCGGATGTACTCTGCAGGCTGCTGCTGTCAATGTCGGCATGCTAATCGCTGGTCGTTTCATCGCTGGTTGGTCCATCGGTGTCTTGTCGATGATTGTGCCCATGTACCAGGCCGAGATCTCGCCACCCCATGCTCGAGGTCTGCTCTCTGGATGGACCCAGCTCATGATCGGTAGGCACCTTTTCTCACCCAATATAATCGCTGACATTCAGGATGGGGTTTCTTTGTTGCCAACTGGGTCGGTTACGGTTGTGGTTTCCTCAATTCCAACGCCCAATGGCGAGTTCCTCTCGCTATTCAGATCGTTCCCGCCGTCGCACTTCTTTTGTGAGTCTGCATCGTAGATAGTCTAGCATTTACTGACCCGTCAGCGGTATGTTCTTGCTACCTTATTCTCCTCGATGGCTTGCCAAGCAAGGTCGAGATGAAGAGGCCAAGGCGACCATGATCCGACTGCACGGTGGCCGAACCGCTCACCTCGAGATCGTCGAAGAGGAGTTCAGGGAGATGCAGCTTCAGATCGAGTGGGAGAGAGAGAATCTTTCCACCAACATCATGGATCTCGTCAACACCCGGCCCAATCTTCACCGAACTATTTGTGGTTGTCTCGTTCAGGCCATGTGCCAGTGGACCGGTGTCAACGTGGGAGCTTACTTCGGTCCTACTATCTACGCCAAGCTTGGTTTCGAAGGTCAGACTACTCTGATGATCAACGGTCTGTCTGGTGCTTGGGGTGTCGTCACTACTTTCATCTTCATCGTAAGTCAGCGGTGCAGTTTTGAACTCACGCATTTGCTGACAATTCAGACTTTCATTGTCGACAAGCTCGGTCGAAGAAAGCCTCTCATCATCGGTCCTATCCTCATGGCTATTTGTCTCGCTTGGCAAGCTGCTATTGGTAAACAATTCAGTCAACCTGGATACTCCAACTTCGGCGCCGGTGTCGCTGGTGTAGCCTCTTTCTTCTGCTTCTCTTGGGCTTTCGGTTGGTCTTTCGGTCCCGTTTCTTGGATCTACCAGTCCGAGATCTTCCCCATGAACTTGCGAGCTATGGGTTCCGCCGCTTCCACCGCCTCCAATTGGCTTAACAACACCATCATCGGTCAAGTCACCCCCCTCGGTCTCGATAACCTCGGATGGAAGTACTTCATGGTCTTTGTCGTTACCAACGTCACCAACGCTATCGTTTCATACTTCCTCTTCCCCGAGACCAAGAACAAGACTCTCGAGGAGATTGGTCTCTTGTTCGGTGACACCAACGTCAGGGTTGCCCCCGGTATGGAGCATGTCGGTGTTCACGAGGGAAAGACTGAGGATATCGAGAAGGTTGACATTGGTCACCAGGACGAGATCTCCGGTCACCGATTGTAAATGCCTAGCTTGGTGTAAAGCAGAGTCACTATGACACTGCGATATAGTTTGTCTAATCTATGGGGATACTGGTTACATGCATTTGAATGCTGTCGCATCTTCGAGTTCCAGTAGCCACCTCTTGTCATGCTTCCATCTTGTCAGCCTAGCTTACTTTTCCAGGATGACTGACCTCGCGATGATCAACTTTCGTGAGCTCAGGGCTGAGATTCGATGGACCCCTACTGTCAGAACCATTACATAACAAGCTGTAATGCCAACGTCCTTGTTCAAAAGGCTCAGTGTCAAATCCGCTCGCCAGGGATTTGATCTTGTTATAAGGCCGCAGGGATCAATCATGACACCTACATCTCAGCACGCATTTGTAACTACTCCAATCGATTCGTGGTTCGCGAATCTCACTGCCAGTCCTCCATTGTTTTTGCGAGCTCAGGACTGAGATTCACGGCAGCTTTACAGCTGAAAACGCATTTGCAGCTGCTCCGATCGTTTCGTGCTCACCACGCCCGTCCTCCTTTGGTTCGGTAAGTTTCGGCGGCGTCCGCTTGAGTTTGCTTAATCACCTACGAGCTTCACTACATGTGACAGGTCAACCCAAGCCGTCTGGGCCGCTTGTGATACGCATCTCAGCACCGGTGGGCCCGATTACAACCCGACCTGTGACCGATGCCGTCCCAATACCGTCCCCCTCCACCTCGGCGAAATGCGTGCGGAAGCCACAACCTCTGACTCCGCCCTCTGATCGGCTGTCGACGGCGTCGGGATATTCTCGCCGGTCCTCTAAAAACCCCACCTTCCATCTGGGGCAGGGTATATATATATATGTATGGAGTCAGCTTCTTGCCGCTCTCGCTTTGTAGTTCTCTCAACAATCTTGTACATTCGTCAAAATGGCTCAAGTTCAATCTGCACCACCTCCCTCCATTCCTTGGGACAATCCATTCTCCCATGTCACGGTGACTGCCCCACCTACTACCGACTCCTCTCCTCAATGGATGAAGGATCTCGATAAGAAGGGTGTTAGTCAATACTGCTTTAAGTCGTGACCCAAGCTGACATATCATAGTGGGCTATCATTCCCAAGGCAATCTCGGAAGAACGAGCCGATCATTATGTCAAAGAAGCCACCAAGTGGCTCGAAGGCTTTGGGTATGGCTATAAACACGATGATCCATCTACCTGGAGAAAGGAGAATCTACCCAGAAACAACAAGTGCGTCTCCTGTCGACTATGCGTGGTATCCGAAATGCTAATCGTCCAGAGGTGGACTTTATTCTGCCTACTCGGTGGCGCATGCACAGTTCATGTGGGATGCGAAGACTGAACCGGGGGTCGTCGAGATTTTTGAGCAGATTTGGGGAACAGACAAGCTCACTGTCAGTTTCGGTCAGTACTTCCTCATCACAACAGAAGATCAAATGCTGATTTGATAGACGGCGGAAACTTCTCAGTTCCCCTCCCCAAAGAACAGCTCGAAGACGGAGGTGCTCCTTGGCCACATATGGATCAGTCCCCCTTGAAGCCTCAACTAGCATCTATACAGGGTATCCTGAACCTCTTGCCCAATGGTCCAAAGGATGGTGGGTTGACTGTGGTCACTGGATCGACCAAGTACTTCAAGGAGATCTGGGATTATTTCAAGGACAAGCAGGTGAGCTGACTTGACATTGGAAAAAAATTCAATTGCTGATATGTAGGGTCCATACGACGCGCATGATCACATCAAGTGTAATGATGAACAGATGGCCTGGCTGGCAGAGAGGGGTTGCTATATCGAGAAACCATGCCTTGAGCCAGGAGACTTTATCGTTTGGGATTCGAGGACTGTCCACTGGGGTGCCGCTCCCGAAGAGCAAAATCACCGAATGGCAGTTTGTGAGTACTACACCACGGAGAATGATCAGATCTGACTTCTAGACACATGCTACAAGCCTGATGCTTTCCTCAGTGATGAGGCTAGACAGAAGAAGATTGAATACTTTAACAAAGGCTGGTGTACTTCTCACGATCCTTGTACTTTCATTGCCAAGGCGTCTAGCACCGAGGGCTGGAATGTTCTATTCCCATACGGCAAACCCACCTTGTCCAAAAAGGCTCAGCAGGCCGCCGGTCTGATCCCTTACGAGTAGTATGTCGGCTATGGAAGCCATTTGTAATTGTGAGATGGTGTGTATCAGTATGCAGTATACTAGTATTAGGAAAGAAGTATGCAACAGCAATAGTACTCTACAATGTGCGGGCGAGACCCAACAGTCCAGATGCGAATCTGCCGTATACAACTGAGCTCTCCTCGAGTATGTCGCCTTTCATGATCCTCACTTCTCCTGCTCGATCTTGTTGATCAAGGTCCCCACGCCATGCGAGACAAAGACTCTGAATTCGTCCCCTTCTTTGAGCATTCGTCGAGGTTTAGCCTTCCATCCTACACCTGGCGGGGTTCTTCTCGTCAGCACATGTAGTAGCCCGTAAAGGCGGACGTACCCTGTCAAGATGATAGTCCCAGGATCGAGTGTGGTCCCTTGCGACAAGAACGAGATAATCTTAGGTATCGAGAAGACTAGGTCACTAAGCGTAAGTATTCGCAGAGTACGATCAAAGTGACCTACTGTAAACCCATCTCTTGTACCGTCTTCCCGCTCAATTCACCTCGTAAGGTGAGATCGCTGACTGATTTGACTTGCGAGGCGTTGAGAAGAGCTGGACCAATGGGACAAGCCGCATCAAACGATTTAGAATAACACCATTGTGATTGAGCGAATTGGGCGAGCCTCGAAGACAGGTCGTTAGCTGCTGTGTACCTGAGTCATCAGTGATCTCCTCCCACTATGAGCGAGCGGACACATACCCAAGGAGGTAATCCATTGCGTCCTCCTCCGAGACATTCTTTGCGGTTTTGCCAATCACCAAAGCCACTTCTGACTCGTAGTCCGCCGCATCGTCCTGGACAAAAGCAGCTGGAAGGATAGTAGGAGCGGGATATGGATCTCCAAGCGAGTTTGATGGTTTCATAAACACACTTGGGACATCGGGGGTATCCATCCCCATCTCCTGGGCATGGGTGAGGTACTACCGTCAGCCACTATTTTACCTGAGTAGACTTACATTCAACCCAATACACCTAATGGTGCCGACTTCACTCCTCGCCAATGGACTCAGTAATCTCTCTACTATCTCCTCCTTGTCAGTCTGTTGTCCAGCTGCTAAAACAGTACTTCCAGAGTATACATTGACTTTGATTTCTTCGGCTTTGTATGACGCCAAACCAACATCGAGCTCTCGATCGACGGGTTCACCGATCAACACCGTAGACGGAGCCGACTTTGGATTAAATCGGATGAGTCTCGACCAATTGGCTGATGACATGATAGGACGATGGGTGGAGAAAAGACGAAAAGGGAGTCGAAAGGAGGTCATCAAGAACATTCGGCTTCCGGTACGACCGTGATCCGGGGCACCGAGATGACAATGTTACGCCCTGTAGTCTAGACACAACGATTACTGAAGGTGTTCTACGTCGCTGGACGGCTTCTAAACAACGATACACTCTTGCACCAGCGAGTTCGGTTGCAAACACGTTTATCAGGACGCCAGAATCGCGG
>JALPCC010000103.1:0-47791 GCA_026538405.1 Cryptococcus sp. GC_Crypt_2
TATACCCGAACCAAACCAGATCACTTACACTTTCAATCCAGCTTCTCCTGAATCGGTATACAACTTCAACATTGTGTTGGAACTTCCACCTGCTCCTGCTGCTCTTGCGGATGAAGGTCGGGGAGCTGCTGCTGCTCGTCGCCTGTTTTGTCAGTGCAGTACGAGTAGTATATCTCGACATGGTGATGATCATGATCATGAGGTCAATGATATGCCAAAGGGGTACATGAAGGAAGGAAAGGAACTTGGACATACCTGACGGCATTGGCGCCAGCGGGCCTTGGGGCGGAATATGAGGTTCCAGCACCTCCAGCGGGGGGAGAGACGGGTCGTTTGTTATCGCTCTAAACCATTAGCGACTCTTGGAACACAACTTCACGCCGGGCAGTGAGAACATACCATGGTGATTGATTTAAAAGGATGAGGAGAAGGTGGGTATGTGTTGATGGATCCGGAGCAGCGGGTCTGGATGTCTCAGGCTATATGTACGCTGGAAGTGGAAGTGGTCAAGTGGTAAATGGGTGGAGTATATATATATCTAAAGGTATTGCTGATAGGTGCTGAACGGAGAAGAGAAGAGGAAAGAGGAAAGAAAGAGAAGCTGTATGTATGCATTGTTTTTGGGTTATATACCGATATCTATGGATCTTGTTTGTGTAGTGTAGTGTAGTATGCTATGACTCAGGGGGCGGTAGTGGTTATGGGGATCGGAATCGGAAGTGGGAAGTGGGATGTTTTGTAGCATTACTGTACCCAATTCTGTATGGCGAATATAATGTATTCATTTGTTTATGACGAAATGCTATGCTGATACTATGCTACATCCTGTTCTGTCCTCTCCTCTCCTGTCCTGTAATACAATATAAATGGGGACGAGATTTACTAAATCAATTAAGTCGATCACGGCACGTCCTAAATCACAAGCTTGTCCGTAAATCCAGCCAGTTCGACTCCTTGATTCCATTCCATTTCGGTTCCGATTGTAGACTAGACTAGACTACTCCTTCCCAAACTTTTCCATTCTCCTTTTAACGATATATTCAAGTGGACAACTTTCACTTCTATTCGATTCATCATTTTTATCTTTACCTTCCTTATCTAGTCGAGTATACATGGCTGAACAACATTGATATAATGCTTTTATTTGAGTATTACATTTAGATTCGGAATAATTATTGGTCGTTAGGCAATTTTGAATTGCACATGCTAATTTATAAGTTGACTCCTTGGTGAGAATGTCGACTGTCGACTAACCTTCCGGTAGACAATCTTGTGGCATTGTTTTTGATGTATATCTGATAGTCTCGTCTCGTTACTGTGGAAGGGGATCTTCGGTATCGGGTATATCCGAACTGTAACCGCTACTCAATACTACTACTGTTAAAACTGCATTCATTGTATATATTGCTATCAATCACTTCAACATGTCTGATATCTACTCTCATACCGTACATCCTCTTCCCGCTCAGGAAAACGAGCTGATCAACAGGTCGAGCTCCCCAAGTCCAAACTTGACCTAGCGGAATTCAAGGATAAGACCTTGTTATTCGTCAATGTTGCTTCAAAGTGCGGTATGTAGATTCAATCTTGCCTTATTGTACGGACCTCGCAGGGGATGTGGATAGAAGACAAATACTGACATTAGGTCTAACACCCCAATATACCGAACTACAAGCTCTACATGAGAAATACGGTGCGAAGGGATTAGTCATTATTGGTTTCCCATGCAATCAAGTATGTCCCTCCCCATATCTTTCCACTTCGCAAATCCAATCCCTTCGTTGATTCAATGGCAGTCCCTCATACCTCGTTCCTTATGTCCACATCTCGTCTCCTCGTTCCCCCCTTTCATGGTGACTGCATGGATCACGCTGTCCCCGGAGCTCAGAACGCTAATGGACCCAGTTTAAAGCACAAGAACCAGGAACAGATGATGAAGTACTTCAATTCTGTCAATTGAATTACGGAGTAACATTCCCAATCGCAAAGAAGGTCAGTTCATCGGCTTCTTTCCTCATCCATCGTCTCGTCTTGATCTGTCGAGTGCAGGTGACTTGCAATCATCGTACCTATACCTAAGCATGATTGTTACCTATATGTGGTTGTTTGAATTAGCTGATACCGTAGGGAGATGTCAATGGTCCTGAAACTCAACCTATTTGGAAGTACTTGAAAGAGAACTCTAGTTCTCCTGTAAAGGATATCGATTGGGTAGGTTTCCCTTCATCTTCTTTGAAAGCCTTGCAGCATTATTCATGGCTTCGAGCGGAATGAGTGGATTATTTGTAGCTGACGCATAGAACTTCTCTAAATTTCTCATCAAGAATGGGGAAATCAAATGGTTCCCGGCCCGATCTACTTCTGTCGTATGTTCCCCCCTCGTAGCTCTGTTCAGGAGCTAACGATCAGAGCGATGTCGAGTCTGCTCTCGAGCTCTAGCTCACTATGTCCGCTGCCCGCTTGATGGTAGACAATAGACGTGAACAATAGAAAATAAAGAAAGAATGCATATCTATCACTCGCCCATCTAAGCTGGAACATGATTCGGTAATGGTGGAATACCCTTCCCTTCTCCTCCTGTGGTATCGAATGTAGCCCCTAGAACACTTATGCTCAGATACAATCTATACAATCCTAATGCCAACCCAACAATCTTGACCAATCTACTTGTTCCCCGGTCTGACATTAGCTATTATCTGTATGAATAACGATGATACTCACTACGCCCCGACGTGAATACATTCATCAAATTCCAAACTTCTGCCCAGCTACATATCAAGCCTGTCCCTGTGCCTATGAGAGTGGTTGCGTCGAATGGCCATTTCCAAGCTTCTGGTAGATCTGGTAGAATAAGGGTGGTTGCTAATCGCCAAGAAAGTAGATGAAGGGGAATGGCCGTTAAGATTGGTGAGTCCAGGAATGTAGTAGGGGCAGTGACTATGAGAATGAGCTTCGTCAACACGGACAAGAACACATCGCATTGATTACACACCTGTATTTGCGCCTGAATCTTTCTTGAGATCCGGTTGCCTAGACGCATCCGGATCTAATCTCATACTTCCACCCCTTATCCTTCTCCAAGTCCTCTTCATACCCCTAAAAGCCCCCAGTCCTACCCAGACAGTAACGAGAGCTTGTAAAGCCCTAGCTACCTCCCATGATCTTGGAGTTTGAGTAGTAAATGCCGAACGGGGGATGAAGGAGAGTGCAACCGGGAATCCGAGGGCGGCAGGTGTGAGATGACCTCGAGCTATTGAGATTGATGGAGGTATGGGTAAGGTTATTAGGAATAGAAGTAGTAAGAGCAGGGGCGTTGATGGCATTGTGGGAGGTATGATTGTATCAGGTTACAGATGGTCTGTGGTTGAGCCTCGAGTAATGGCGAATGGTGAGTGGGGGATGACGTGTTATATCTCGGTCGGAGACCCCAATAACCAAACTGCCCAATAGGGTAATTGCGACAATAATGATTCAAAGGGGAGAGAAGGGGACGAGGAGAGGGAGCAAGAGAGAGAGAGAGGGAGAAGTAAACAACACGAACGGTTCAGTCTCAGTCATCATATGTTACTGTATAGTATCCTATACATCTACCACATCTATCAGGCAAACAATACATCAGTATAGTATAATCTAATCAGTAAGCCATTTCCTTCTTTGGTACAAGTGACGAGACAAAAGAAGCAATCGTTATTAAGAGATATATACACAGGACTCCCAAGAAGGAAGTAGTAGAGGGAGGTGCTCAAAGAGGAAATGAAGTACCAAAAGGGCAACTCGTTAACCTCGTGTCGGGGTGATCAACAATGATAACAAGGTGGGGGTTGGGGATGGGGATGGTATTGATGGTGATGACATGGCATCGATGCATGGTGCATATGCATGACACCACAGGTGATGTTCATGATCGATCATGACCATGATCAAGGTCATGCATACCATCTCGACGATGGTGATGACGGGATATAAACATGCATCAATCAATACAACAACTATCCATCCAACCATCTACCATCCTCCTCATTCGTTCGAGCCGTACATAAAACTGACCATCAGTCGACCAATCTTCCGCAACCTCTCTACAACATATCACAACACAACGATCGATCGATCAAACCACTCCCTATTGATCACAACCTAGTCGAGATGGACTATACTGCGAATCCAGATATCAATAACGTAGGAGTAGGGGACGGATTAGATATGGATATGGTCCATGATTTTGGAGAAGGCGTCGGATTGGATATGCGGGATTTCCCCGTTCATGAAGTGGATGATATGGAGGATAAGCATTTAGGTAGGTCAACGAGCGGGAGTCGACCTGCACCAGAGTCTGTCAATGGGGATGGTCGAATACCTCGTATCCTTCCCTTCCTCAGATGTTCCACCCCCTCCATCCCCTTCTACCCATCGACTTAGGTTGGATTCCCGCAAGACGCTGGCATGCAGATAGAGAACAACACTAATAACAGTAATGGATCCTTCATTAAATCAAACACTCCAACACCCACATTCAAATATGAATACCCTCCATCCTCAACAACAACAACATCTACACGCTCAATCCCAGAACCAATCTCATAATTCACATCAATCACAACATTCAAATCAATCTCAACATTCTAATCAGTCTCCACAACAACAGCAATTACAACAAGGACAAGGAGGGGGGAATAACGTTAATGTGGATGATATGTTTCATCAAGAGACGGGATTGGATGATGCTGATGATGAGGATGATGGGGATGGTGGGTCTTTGTTTCTTTCTGCTTCTCTTCTCTCTTTCATTCTTTGACTGCTTCGCTTGCTGCTATCGTCATTCTTGGAATCATATGGACTAGGGCGAAGGAGGAAGAATTACCCTGGGACGAGGGATGGGTACACTAAAAGTTTTTCCTCCATCAAGGGACCGTCTGAGTTGTCCAAGCAGTCACGTTCCTCCATCTCCCAACACACTTCCTCCAGAGATCCTCGCGATCGTCCGAGAGTTCCCACCTCTCCTCTTCTTTTGATACACCACTCATCATGGCTATAACCACTCCCTCTTCAATTCTGTCCTTGTGCTAACTCCCCCAGAAACACCAGATGGCGCCCCTACAAAAAGACAAAGAGGTCCATCAGGTACACATCCTGATCAACCAGGTGGATTCACATATTTAGATAAAGATGGTGAACCTGGACGTAGAAAAATTAGGATTGAATATATTGGTGATAAGTCGAGGAGACATATTACTTTTAGTAAGAGGAAAGCTGGGATTATGAAGAAAGTAAGTGGGTTTTCAGGCTGTCAGGCTGTCAGGTGGTCAGATCGTCCTGGTCGTCTTCACTGCCGTTAGGCAGGTCATGTCCTTTTTCTTGTCGCTGTCGAAAACAGCCCCTACCTACTACCTTACACTCTCATTCGATCAGCATTACACCACATCCATTCCAGCCCACCTACTCCTACCTTCGTCCATCCTTCTCTACCTCCGCTCGGCTTGACTGCCATTCCCACAAGACCCGAATCCACTTTGTATCGCCAGCACTCAAGCTGATGATAGGCCTACGAACTGAGTATCCTCACTGGCACCCAGGTCCTACTACTAGTCGTCTCTGAAACTGGATTGGTATATACGTTCACAACTACGAAATTACAACCACTTGTACAAAAGCCAGAAGGGAAGAATCTGATTCAGGTATGTTATCCCTTTGTTTGTGTACCACTTTCCTTCCTCGTCTAGCCTACCCAGTCCCTCGGTCTTACTACACTCACCCTGCTACCCAGTCTTCGCGATCGTGTCGCACCTGCTCGCACTTGGACCGCTCGTACTCGCTTCGCAAGCCTTCACTAACAATCAGGCCTGCCTAAATGCTCCTGAAGGCTTTGGACCCGATGGTCTCCCCCTCGCCGGCCCTGTCGCAGCGACCAAAGCTAAGAATGGTGGCCTCGCCATTCGTCCGCATAAGTTAACAGCCGCCGCCTCTGCGGCCATGGCCGCTTCTGCTCAAGCTGCTTCAAACGCTCAAGCAGAAGATCAACATCATTCCAACTCGGCTTCGGACGGTCAAAACAATCTCGGTCACGGTACCCCCAATTCGCGTCCCAAGAAACGTCTACCATCAGGTAAAGGCAAGAAACCGCAAATGGGAGAAAATATACCACCAGTCCCTCAAATTCCCGATATGCATCGAGGTAATTCGCCACATAATACCCCGACCATGATGAGTCTCCAATCACCATACGGCTTACCACATCATGATCATCACCATCAACAACAATATCAATCGCCTGGACAATTCTACCAACCTCCACCTCAGCATCCTCATTCACCTGGTCAGGGTCAGGGACAAGGTGATTATGGAGGTTATTACGGTGGACATTATATGATGCATCAGCAGACTCCTCAGGGTGGTCCACAAGGTCAACCACCTCAGGGACAAGGTCAGATGCAGGGTGGACCAGGGGGACAGGGGACACCGATGTATGGGGATAGTAGGGGGAGAATGATGATGGAGGGTGGAAGAAATTTGGGTATGGGATATGTTGGTCCAGGTGGGCAGACCGAGTAACGAGATCGATCTCCTGAACGGGGTTGCGCTCTTGGGATCGCGCGAGTGCGAGTGCGGCTTTCAGTTTGGTTGAGGTTGCAGACTTGAGGTGTGTGCTGGTATGACGGCGTGGATCTGGTACGGGGAATCTCATGCTGTAAGTCATGGATATGACGGCTTAGTTATCGGAGAGGGTGTTGTATAGGTGCTGCGATTTGGGACATTTCTCATCAATCAGTCAAGTCCGCATAGAGGATAGGATAAGGATCTCTTGTAATATGTAACCATTATCAGTCGTGGAGTACTCGTAGTGTTCATAGTGGATAGTGGAAAGGTGGAGTTTATCGTAATTTGGACAATTCGCATGTACTCTTTCTATTTCTCTACCAGTCTCTCTTCCTCGTCCGTCTAGGCCTAGACCATAGTCAGCAATTCGGTAAGCTAACTTAGAGTTGTATGGCTTACCACTACCACTGAACTGTAAACATAACAACAAACCCACGTACACATACCCCATGTCGTGTCGATCCTCCCCCGTTTCCCCGCGTTTCAAATAAAGTCAAAATCATTCAACCCTTTCCATTGAGATATATCATTTATTGATTTCATTCAAAGTGACGTCGGTGGTAATTCTCTATTGTTATACAGTACATTGACGACGTACACTCTGGTACTGGTACAGTACAGTACTGTGAATCGTTAGTCTTGGCTGAGACAACTTTATTCTTCTTGTGGAGAAGACTGGGTCGACTGGGGCCGAGCTCGGCTTAAATCGCTGGATTCTACCTTTGGTAAGTTGGATCGAGTGAGACATGTGATTATGTTGAGACATTCATTTATATTCTAGCTTGGTATATAATCATAATTATAATCAGACCGTTATCGATTTCACAACAGTACGGTACACAATTCGGTTGTCCGAATTCAGGAAAAGACAAGGGTTACCAAAAAGAAATCAGTCACGTCGGATATTACTGTGAGGGATAGATTTGGATCCACAATTGATTAGGTGGTCCTTTCATAAAGGAGACCTTTCTGGTGTTATTGAGAAACGTGAGTTTGACCTTGTTACCTTTCATGATCAGGGATGATGGAGCTATGTAAGAGGGGATTGTGTATGGGGTTTATCTTTCATGTTCCCAGTGGTGATACATTCCATTATCTCCTGATCGAGCAAACCATCCATCCCATACTCGAGGGATATACGCTCTCCTATACCGGAGACTTCAAGATCGAAACGTAGTGCAGGACTAACAAAATAGTACATCTACATCAATACACCGACACTCTCGCACACAAACCCATCCCACACTCGACAGGATGGTCTTCTCCCTACCAACTCTCCCCTCCTTACCCTCCCTCCGAAATATATTAGATCCCGAACCTCAAGTCTTATACCCACCATCCGCTACCAATACCCCTCTCCCTTCCCCATCAAGTAAAGCAAGGATAAAAAATCTACCTCCAGTCCCTGATGATTGGGCACAAGAACGGGAAAGGGAAAGGGAAAGGGGAAGAAGGACTTCGATATCTTCATCATCATCATCATCAAGGAATGGTCTCGCCTCCGCTTCCAGCTCTGGACTTGCTGTGACTAGACCGAAGCATCGTCGAGCTCAATCAGCAGTTCCACTTCGTGATACCCCTGTACATGTACCTCATGGTCGCTTGACCGAGTACTCATTAGGTTCAAATTCACTCGCTTCAACTTCCGCGCTATCTTTACCGACTTTAGTAGAGGCAGAGGCGGATACCTACATCGAGTCTGGAGATGGGAAACATATGAGAAGAGGATCTAGATCGTCCATAACATCAACTACTTCTGGAATGTCAAGTCTACCACCATCTCCACGACGACCTCATGCCTCTCTTCCCAATCCTACGTCAGTCCCACCACCTATTCCACGAATGAAGAGACCAGTGTTATCGCCTAGAGCTCGGTCGGTCATGGACGTTAGGCCTATTCATGAGGAGGAGCATGACCCAAAGAAAGGTGTGGATGTAGGTGGAGAAGGGGGAGTGAAGAAAGGGTTAACTCGACATCAAAGTTTTACCCGTCCTTCCACATCGGCTGTGATAGCGAGGCCTAGGTTAGGGGTAGTGAGCGAGAGGAGAATGAGTAGTAGTCAAATCTCAGATGTGGCGGTATTGGCATCTTGGCATTTCCCAGACGAGGCAGCGAGTGATGGAGAATCTAGTGGGAGCGGGGAGACAAGTGG
This sequence comes from Cryptococcus sp. GC_Crypt_2, assembly GCA_026538405.1. Taxonomy (NCBI): domain Eukaryota; kingdom Fungi; phylum Basidiomycota; class Tremellomycetes; order Tremellales; family Cryptococcaceae; genus Cryptococcus; species Cryptococcus sp. GC_Crypt_2. Next base: position 8,745 of record JALPCC010000103.1, read on the forward strand.
TACAGGTGGGAATCGAGGAGGGCTGGGAGGAGGAGGAAGACCAGCATTCGCACGAGGACATTCCGCCATGCCTAGTGCTGGATCCTCGCGTGATCTAGCCGACCGTCTCAGGTCCCTGGCAGCGATCGATACTACCTCATCAAACCTACAAGATTCATCAAGCACTACAACACCTACGAATCCCGTTCGACGATTCCAACCTAAACTATCTCATCGCTATACCCATTCGTCCCCGAACCTAAACATCCACTCCTCAGGCCAAGGCCACCGGCGTGGATTGAGACAACCTACTCCCCTCGGATCGAACCATATCTTATCGTCATCACCTGGAAGTTTGAGTTTATCAGTATCGACAAGTGACTCTGATTCTAATTTAGAACCTGCTTCACCTGTTGGTTCACTTTCTTCACAGGCACAGGCGCAGGAAGCAGGAGGTGGGAAATGGTATGATATAGGAAGAAAAGCTAGAGAATGGGGAAGAAGGGGAAGTACGGCTAGTATTGCCAAAGATACTCTTGGGTTGGAGAGGGAGGAGGAGGGATTACGAGGGTTGGAATTGAGACGAGAAGAAGAAGGGGAAGAGGAGGAGGTTTATATTGATTTCGATCGGATTTGAGCTGAGCCCTTGGTATTGATGGGACAGAGAGCAGTGAGGGCTGTGTTGAGGGGTATGGTGATTTTGGTCCGGAATTGCCTGGAAGAGGACAGAGGGAGGTGGGGAATGATCTGTGTATATTGTATTTTACTATCCTCTTTACGATTTCTTGACGACGATACGCAACGATGATGATTATTTACGACTATGCATATTTGACAGTTCATACAGCTATCATACCGAGTGCCTGTACTCGTCCCTCTGGCGAGAGGTGCAGCTCGAGACCCCTGATCTGCATCCCTTGTTCCACTGATCAGGCAGGGTGTCGCCTAATTGCCAAACAGTGAAAGTTGAGGTAGAATTATCGATACATAGCATAGGGTATGCAATTGAATTATATTAAACGTCCCACGACAAATGTCCTCCTCCATACCTCAATTATCACTCATTGTCCACATCGAATCATTGTCCTCTCAATCAATGTCCGGTCCTACGCATGGTATCCTCGCCTGATCCAACCTTAGCTGGACTTGCCACTCTTCGACTAGCTCAACAAGTCCAAGATCCATCCTGAACTCCTGGCTCGCCAACATATTCGTATGGGTACTCTCCGTCCGATCCTAGACAAACATCAACAGCTACGAGATTATATCCCTTTCCTTGAAGTTGACCTGCTGCGTAACCTACAACTCCAGGAGCTGGTATCAGTGACAGTTCTTAGATTGGTTTGACAAGAGAGGGGAAAGTGACATACTAGTTTCCAAGACTGAATGTTCCAAGACTATTTGAGGAGATGGGTATGAATTGATTACATCGTCCAAAACTCCTTGTTGGAAATTGATTGAAGATCCACTTGCATCTTCAGTATCTTGAGACCAGAGGATCGCTTTTTTGTATCCTCTCTGAGCGGCTACTTGGAGGACGAGATCGTTGTATGATCCGTAAGGAGGTCGGAACTGGGATCAGTCAGGTCACATCGAGCAGAGGAGGACGGAGGTGGAATTGATTGCTGTGAATGATTGAGAGTTGGTGGGACTGCTCAGACAGGCGTTGGAGAGAGGGTAGATGATGGAAATGTGATGATAACAAGAGACAAGACTTACGTATAATGGTTTCTTTCCCAAAATCCTAATGAAAGCCTCTTCAACTCTCCAGAATTCATCATGTAGCTCGTCGTATGAGAGGGTGGTAAGATCTTTATGTGACCAGGTATGGGATCCTAGGGTATGTTGTCTGATTATCAGCACTGTAGTGTTTTGACTGAAGTCTGTCTGGCGATCAAGAGACAGGACAGGCTAGGGAAGAAAGCCGGCGTGAAGAAACATACTGAGAGTCTAGGTATCGAATATCATCTACGTGATTGTAGATACAATCGTAGTTATTTCCCTACTCATCAGCATTTACCTCTTCATTTGTGATGTTAGTATAGAGAGAGAACAGACTTACATTCAAGAAGAAAGTCCCTTTACCACCATTCAATGCTCCGGCAACGTCTCTCTCGTAAATGTAAGCTCCATCTATATTATCAGTTCTGGGTCTTCATTCCATCTATCACATGAAGAGGTAGAGCTAAGGACATACCGTCAAAAGTCAATGCGACTTGACCTTGATTATTACAATTATTAACTACCTGAACACCACTTTGTCGTTCAGCGAGTGGTGAAGCAGTAGCTAGTGCTGCTAGAGTTAGGAAGGAGACTAGTGTTGATAACATTATATTGTATTCGAGTCGAGTTGTGATTGTCTTATTGGAAGTCTAGTGAGATGAATGGTTAGAAGATGAACGGAGAGTGACCTTATATACCATTCCCGCCCGAAGTCAGAACATTACACAAGCCTATGATTTCTCGGTCTCGGACGAAAATGTATAGCCCCACTCCGCTACGATAGTCCGGTATCATCGCATTACATCGTGGTTCATCTTACTTCATTACCCAGTGAAGTAAGTCGTTGGTTTAGATAACGTTAAAAAGTACCTAGCGAGGACAGTCCAGTCCAGTAATGACATGAGGAAATGGTGCCTGGCTTACTCCTTCGGAAGAGTACAGTAGGCGATGAAGCCGTGATGACCGGCGGGAAGGGGAAGTATACAGTAGAAGATGATTCCTCGGCAGGGTATCGACATGGCTATGCTATGCTGTGCCGTGCACTGCCGATAGTCTTACGGGTATGTGGAGCTAAGGGACGATATGGAGGATAGTAGTACAGTACCGTATAGGAAGTAGACGCATTCCCGGACATGAGAAGACCGGGTACCTTAATTTTTTTCGGTTAGTCATGTCATATGTCATATGTTCATCAGGGTGATATGCACCGCCCTCTCTTGTGGTACATGTATGTCTTGGTATAGTGGTATAGTCCGATTATGCATGTTCAATTCGCAATGAATGATGTCAGCCAGCGATGAACGGCTTGATTCAAGCTTGAGAAGGGATCTTTTCGATGAAGGAGGCGTTTATGCTCGTAATGAGCCAAGAGATCTACCTAGACAGCTGAGACAGATCTTGATTGTCACTTTCCTGGAATTCCCGTACCCTCACTCCAATATACCAAAAATCTACATCGTGGAATCCTGGGCACCGTCATGATGTCCCCGGTGGTATAATTCACTAGAGTGCAGTAGATGACGTGGGTGACATGCGGTACAAGAGACTTGACAGCCGAGTGTATTCAAGAGAAGCTGTGGGCTGTGATGTCAAGATACTAGGTTCTGATCCTGGTCGGAGATTATATGCGGAGAAGCGACTTTACACCGCCTGATACAGTATGGTTCGTACCGACTTGACTAGCGTAGGAACGGATCTCGCACTGTATTGTACGATAATAGCACTGCTCACATTCTGCCGACTCGGCTCGATGATTGCTTACAACTGACGGCTTCTTCCCTCAGAAGTATTCAGTCGCACTACCGTGCGTACGTACGTATACCAGATCCCCAACTTTATTCTATTACAGAAAGAAAGTGACTGGAGCAGACACATACGCTGGAAAGTCCATTCCTATTACCATACATAATCACAATTTGGCCTTTCTTGACTTTAACAATTCGTCCCCTTCGACTAGTATACATTCATGATTACCCGCACAAATCACTTTCCCTTCCAATCTCAATTCCTTTACGTATTGACGAATTTCATCAGATTCTGCTCCTGGTTGAAACCAAACCCCTTTAGGTCCGTGTTCATTTCTGGTGAAAGTTGAGTTTGATCGTGTAATCCTACTTGAAGAAGATGAAGGTTGGGGTGGGGGATAGAGGGATTTCAAGATATCCAGACCTAGATGAGGGGATATGATTATTGATATTGATGTTTGTGAGAGGTCTTGAAGATCCAGCTTGATATCAGTCTCGTTTTCTTTCTAGACGTCGACGTGGGGTTCTGCACGAAGATGACTTGATTGGTGATGCATAGAACGAGAAGACGAAAGGAAGCGTGGATATCAAGAACTTACTGCACTTGATACCGTAGGTAAATCCTCTGCTTCACTAACTTGTGGTTTCGCTTGTGGAGGGGATATAGGTGTGACTGCTAGATTATGGTCTTTGTACCTATCCATCAATTCGGCTTAGCGTCCTAAGAGAGGACGCTTACCAGCGTAATATCTGTATATGAGCCTTCGTCAAGTATTCGATGGAGACTTACTTTATTATCCCATTTCTGACGATCTGTCAATGTTCGACCAATCACGGCGAATCTAGAGGCATTGATGAAGTTCAGTTGTGCTTGATGGACCGACATTGTATCGAGCACGTTGGAGAGAAGTAGGACTACGAGTTAAGGAGAGTAAACGGCATCTGAGTTACCCGGAGATGACCGAGATTGTAAGACTGGAAACCTCACAACATGCATGGCGCTTTGGTCTTGCATTCAAGTTGTGTCATATCATTAATACATCGGATACAACTGATAGGCACACGGTCTAGTATGGAAAGATGCAAGACTATTCCTTCTTTCTTGAGGAAACTCTTCGAGGAGGAGGATCCTCTTTCTTTGGTTTTCCAGGGGATTTGAAGAAATTCGTAATTGCGGGTTGCTACGTATCAGCTCATCTACAGACCGAACAGTAGCCAGGGAGAGTGAGAGACAGGGCGATGACGATAGTAGAGAGGAGCAGACAGGTGAAAGGAGAGGGGAAGAGAGGTTCGGTAAGTGAATAGCAACATACAGCTGATTTAGGATCTGAGTCTTTCCTAACCACCTTAGTTCTCTGTCCCGCACCACCTTTCTCATCCCTCTTCCTCTTTGTTAACGTTGTTGATAAGTCCTCCTTGTCCTCTACTTTATCCCCCTCATCCTCCCCTTTCATATCAATGATCGGTGGTTTCGTATCTGATACAGGGTTCGGGTTCGGGTTCGGAGCATTTGAATCATCCCCTAATCCCTTTTCTTCATCTGCCGGTGTTATCTCCGACTTGATCCCCTCTGGATCTGCCTTGATCTCTTTGCTTGATTCCCTCTTCGTTCGCGATGATGATGGCTCAGGCGATCCGTTTTCTTCTTTCGCTATCTCACTTGGTTTCGACTCATCTTTTGGCTTCACAATCGAATGCGACTGTGCTTCCGACTCGACCTTAACTTTGTGCCCAGAGCCTTCCTCCACCTTCGCCTTTGCAGGCGATTGTTTATTGAAGAATGACTTGATACCGTCTGACCGTTCTGATACGGGTTGTATGAATGTAGGTGATTCTTTACCCACTTTGCCTACTTCTGGGGGAACCGGGTAGCTGGAGTCAGTTACTCCCTCGCGACAATGAATTGAGGAGGTCTGGCGGGGAGGAGACGATAGACCGCTGCGGTAACTCACCAATCTAAACCTGGGAACCCTCTCAATAAATCCCCCGTACCCCCTTTACCTTCTTCCCAACCTTTCATCTCTCCTAAATCCAACCACCTTCTCACATCCTCCCATGAATCAAGAATACAAGGCATCCGATCATGTAGCCATTCAATATCTTTACTAGGTGTTGTCGTCAAGATCGTAAATGTTCCAAGTGGGATTGGGTTTCCAGTAGGATAAGGTTGAAGATCATTTTCAGAGGAAGGCTGGAATCGCGATTCTACGGGGGACACGTATTTGACGTGATCGTATAACCCTGCAAAGAATATCAAAGGCGGATTCTGGATCGTTGTAGAGAGGGTTAGGGGGTGACGGGTGAAGTGGGCTATTTTCGAGGAAGGGCGTTTGAGCCATTCGTAATAGCTAAAGCGTCAGCTGTAATTGGCCGTATTCACAGGTGGATAGGACGAGGAGGCCCGAGATGGCTCGGTGGCAATAAGAGCGACGAGACCCGGGAGATAAAAGAGGGATCCAACGAGACACATCATGGACTGACTTACCCTTGAGCAGGAACTATACATCGTTTATATCCCTTCAAAGCATGCCACATCCCACCTGATGAGGCGTCTCTGTTCATCAGTGTGTATTCCAGCCAACCTTGATAAATGTACTCACAATAAGCCTTCGGATCTGGCATTGATAGTATTCAATCCTCCCGTAGGCGGGTGCTTTGTCCAGTGAGGAATTAGCCCCCACTGCCTTCACGTCAGTTCTCATCAGTCGACGATTCCGACAACATACATTTCCTCAATCATTGCTGTTCCGTTTTCACTATCCTGATCACGATGTATGACTGTAGCTCGTTGACGCGGTGCGACATTGTGCCTATTCTCAGCTCCAACTACAACCGATGTGAATGTGGAGGTACCTAGGTCGATGATCTTGTTCCCTCTCCCACCTCGGTCTACCTTGTTCAAATAGCTGAGGTAACCTTGCTTCTAGTCCATCATATATCTCCTCATTCGATAGTCCTAGACTATACCTTCCGCACATCCTTACATATCTATATCTATATCTGTATCAACGACATGGCGAAAGAGACCAAGTGATCGACGATACTGACGTCAAGCGGAATCAAATTACACGTGGTTCACGCGACTGACTTTACTATTCAACAAACACATCTCACCTTTACTAGTATTATTCAACCCTCCCATACTCTACTCGACAAGATGAGCGGTCTACGCCCAACTACTCCCAAGCTATCTTCTCGTCCAAGACCCGCTCAATCAGCTGCTGGCTCGAAATTAAATCCTCTCAATCCAACTCATCAAACCCCAAAGTCCCCTCCTTTAACGACATCACATAATGCAAATGCCCCTTCTTATCCTTTTTTAAATCACTCTCCAGGTCACTACCTAGCTCCAAAAGAGGGTAGTGTAAAGCTCAAACCTAAAGCGACAGTCACGCCTGAAGCGAAATCGAGATTGGTCAAAACCCCTTTGGCAAGCGTTAGGAGGGGGATGACAACTAGTGATAGTTCAGATAGTGTGGGAAGTTGGATTCCTCCTACACCTGTCGCTGCGATGTCTGGATTCAGTGATTTGTATGATGCAGAAGAAGAGATTGGACAGACTGAAGCTGTCATGGTTTCCGTCAGGTGTGTCTGGAATTGTTGAGAGGTCCAAGCTGACTTTCAGGGTGAGGCCTGCGAATCCGGTGGAACTGCAGCGGGATGGAGAATGTATCTGGACCACATCGCCATATGAGCCGCAGCTGTTGAAGCTGAATCGGGGTACTCAAATTGGGAGAGATGATAGAGAGTGGACATATGGTGCGGACCGTGGTGATCGATAATTCGTAGCTGACTAACAGATCGCATTCTGCCCCAAGAGACCGACAACAGGGACTGTTATATGACCTCTGCCAAGGCTCATGTCAGATGTGGGTCGCTCGCCTGCTTTTCTTGTGCTGACAGTCAGCTTCAATGGAAGGGTATAACGCAGTCATTTTTGCATACGGTCAAACAGCTTCAGGAAAGACATTCACCCTCACTGGATCCCCTTCCAACCCAGGAATCATCCCCTTGGCAATAACAGATCTATTCGGCCAGATTCGATCCACCCCAGATAGAGAATTTTTACTGCGCGCATCTTACCTAGAGCTATACAACGAGACTATCATTGATCTTCTCAGCCCGGAACCTGGAAGGGAATTGAGCCTGAGTGAAGGAAAGAAGAAAGGTGAAGTGGTCATCAATGGCTTAACAGAGATGGCTGTTAGGACTGAAGAGGAAGTTAGGAGGTTATTGAAGATGGGTGAGGATAGGCGGAAGGTTGGGGGGACGGATTGGAATATGAGGAGTTCCAGAAGTCATTGTGTTTTCAGAATGGTCCGTTTCTTTGCATCGTACTGGAGCAATGACTGATATCAGGTGATCGAGTCGAGGGCATCTTCGGATATTGCCCCTACACCTGGGAAGAAGGGAGAGAGGATGACTAGAATTAGTACCCTGTCCATCATTGGTAAGCCCGCTGAGCCTAATCATCAACCTCGATACCGAGCTCATGGCAGATCTTGCCGGATCTGAAAGACACACCACCTCGCGGGAACGGAATGCAGAGGGGAAACATATCAATCAATCGTAGGTCATCCCTGTAGCGAGACTGACGACAGGCTCTTGACTCTGAAAATTGTGATATCGAAACTCGCAGATATGGCCATGAAAAAGAATGTCACTCATGTCCCTTATCGTGATTCAAAACTGTACGCCAGCTTTGCATATATGTCAACATAGCTGATGTCTAGCACGCGTCTTCTACAGCCCTCTCTTTCCGGTGACGCCCTCATATCCGTCATATGCACCATCTCCCCTTCATTCCTGAATCAAGCCGAATCATTATCCACCTTATCATTCGCATCGGGTCTGAAGAAGGTCCTACTTCGCGCACAACGTAAAGAACTCGTCGATCCTCAAGCCTTGATACAGCAATACCAAAATGAGATAGCGGAACTGCGAGCTCTTATTCGCGACAAGGGTATTGATGGCGCTGGCTCTTCTGGGGCCAAGCAGGAGAATGAACCTCTGTATGAGAGATTGCAGGAGTTGAAATCTAGAATCTTGACTTCAAGCAACATTACCGAGGATAATGGAGGGAATGTACGTCTTATGCCAGACTCTGGAATGGCGGAGAAGCTGATGATAGGCTCGACCACTTAGTCCTGTTCGATTGAGATATCCTAAGCTCGAATACGATCGATCTACTCAAGTGGTGAGTCGATATATCCTCTGACCATTTGTCGTACTCATCCTAGCTACAAGAAGAGGTCCATGAAGCGCAAAGGAAAATTGCTGGACAAGAAGAAGAAATCAAAAAACTTAAAGCCGCTTTAGCTAGTCGACCTAAAGATCCAGATGCTAGGGTATTGGAACTGCAACAGGAATTACAGGGCTTCAAATTGATTGCCGGTATGTATTTCTTCATCGCCACATTTTTCTACGTGAGCTAACAAGTAGACGATTATGAGAATCACTTGATTGAACCTCACCCGAAAGTCAGGGAAGATGTCGAAAAGGAGTACTTGCCGAAAATCGCAAAGCTGCAATCTGCGCTGGAAGCCAAAACGATCTGGGCAAATCGGTTACATGAGAATATGAATGCTGTCACTGTAGAGAACAAGGATTTGAGAATGGTACGTTGTTTTGTCCCACTCATTCCCTCCTCCCAGCTCTGCGACTCTTTCCCGCTTTTCTCACTCACACTGCCCTTCCTCTTGATCCTGTATTGCGCTTCCCCATCGCGACTAGCACATGTCTCTGGTTGTATGAGCCAGGAACTCAGGTGCTGATCGCCAGCGATGCCAGGATGCAGAATCCAAGATCGACCTAATCGCTGAATGGATCAACGAAGTAACTTCAACATCTCCACCTACACAGGCGGGCGACGTACAACTCCCCCCACTTGTCATTGACGATTTCTCTCCAGCCCTAGGATCTACCTCGAATGGTCAAATGCCAAATCCAGGTCAAACAACATTGACCTTAAGCGGTGGAATTAGTCAATTGAACCTAGCCAAATTATCTCATCTAAAAGGAACATTGACGATGGGTAGAAAAGGATTGGGTTTGGGAAGTATTAGTGGGATGGGTATGGGAATGGGAAGAATGTTGAGGGAAGAAAGTAGTTTTGATCTGACACGTGATATGGGGGATGAGTCTTTTTAGCCTATAGCTGAACGGATCTTGGTTTTGGACAGTCAAGTGTTGGATCGGACATTGTTGATACATTTAATTCTTGGATAGTATATTATATTGTGGATCCTTGTATGAATGAACGTAATGACCCTTCTAGCGTGTATTGGTGGAACAGACCTCAACGCGTCGGCATCGCGTCGCGTCGCGTCCTTTGGTCAAGCAAACTTACCAGAATGGAATGGGATCGCCCACTCGGGCTTGCATGCTCGCTAGACCCCAATCTACGGTCGCTAAGCAGCTGCGTACCCAGCACTAGCACTTCACTCCTTGTATCGAGCACATTCCGCAAGAAAAGGACCCAATGGTGCGAGATTGACGGAGTGAAAATCAGAATTCTGGCTCTGAAACTACGCTCAGGCACCGGTCGAATCTTTGAAAGCTGAGAGCTGATCGTCGCCAATGGAGGTCACTCGAATTTCGGTGACACTACATACTATTGTCTAGTTTATTATTGGCGAGGTGAGATGAGGAACTTGATTTCATGCACTGCACTAAAACCAAACTGCGCTCATCATCATGATCATAGAATACCAGAATCTTGGGATGGCACACGATGGGATATGATGTGTGACACTTGATTGCGGGATTGAAATATTTCAATGGCCCCAAGCTGCGGACTGTGCTTTGCGAAAAGGTATTTAAGCTCTCAAAGATCAAGGTCTTTGACTTATCCACTACACTCATCGAAACCTTGACCACTTATTTTAGCTTGACGCTACTTCCAAAAAAGACAACGTAAAATGTTCTCAACTACCACCACCACCATCTTATTCGGCCTAGCTGCCTTTGGGTTCACTTCCGCTGCTCCCACTTCCAATCCTAAACTTGAGACTAGGGCATCATACGATGGAACTGCGACTTATTATTATCAAGGAGGAAACGCTGGATCTTGTGGTGATTGGCATGCTGGTGAGTTTGAGTTTCCGTTTCGAACGAGCTCTGAGAGCTGATCTTACTATAGATTCGGATTGGATCGTTGCTGTTAACTCGGATCAACAATCTGGATCTTGTGGAAAGAAGGTCAAGATTACAAATACCAAAAATGGAAAGACTGCAACTGCTTTAGCTGCTGATACTTGTATGTCACTCTTTTTTCCCTGTCTTCCTCCGCGTTTCGAGATCAATTCTTTCCCAGTTTCATGTCAAGTCTTACATATCTCGTCGCATCCGTACACAACGTCTCCGAAAATTCCTGTATAGGTACCGATACTGATACTCAGGTCCTACTTGTGATTACGGATCACTAGATATGTCAGAAGGACTCTTCTCGTTCCTAGGAGAAGGTGATATGGGACAAGGAGAGTTCCCAATCTCATGGCATTTCACCTCAAACTAGGTCAAGCGGGGATATGAGGCGATAGGGTAGGAGGAAGTGTGAAGGAATTCAAAAATAGACACTTGACTCTGGAAGTCATGGGTTTCTGAGGGAGGCTGGTACTCTGCTCGCAGTAAAATTAGGCATACCATCTAGCCTGGAGCTTTTGATGTATCGATCATGTCGCTTTCTGGTACGGGAAAGGCTGTTGGTGAGAAGACTTAAAATACGGTGAAGCGTCACAATCGGGGGCTCCATTTGTTACTGACTACTGGAATCTGGTAAACTGTTCCGTTCCGTGGAATATTTCTATACTTGACTACACACGAGTTAGCCGTCTGATGCAATATCCCGGGGGCTTCAACCTGGTCAATACTGCTGTGACCGCCAAAACCATATCAAGTGTCCATGATGGATTCATAACGTCATTATAGTATAACTGATGGCTACAACCCATAAAAAAGAGTGTCGTGTGGTTTGTTTACTCTAAACGAGTTATTTTTGGTAATTGAATTGGATGTCAAGTCGTGATTGATAGTGTCGGTCGTGAAGAAGATGTATGTCGTTTCATGTCTGAGGAGTGAAGGTGGTTTAGGTGGGATAGAGTAGATTATTGGAACCACCACTGGACATTGACGACACCCTGTCCGTAATCCCAGTTTGAGAGTTGGCCAAAGACTTTCTTTGATAGATCAATATCACCGTATGAACCACATGAAGGGCATGAGTCTGCTACCATACACTATTGGTCAGTTTTGGCGACATGGTGAGGAAGTTGAGTGAGGGACATACGGCAGTTTGAGCACCGGTATCGGTGTTTCGGATGGTGACCCATTTTCCACAGTGAGATCCACCGTTGTATGCCCCAGCAGTCGATAAAGCACAGATGTTGTCGTTGTCACTGCTCGTCAGTACATGTAAGGAGGAGATGGAGCAGCAGAGAAGAGCGAGAGCTGGAAGGAGTTGTGACGGGAATGAGGAATGCTCCAATTCGCCTCACTCCACTACGATGTTCTGCCCAATGGGAGCAAGGAACCATACATCTACCTCGCGCTGCTCAAGAACTGAAAGACTCACCTCTTGTACCAACCACAGTTTCCTGGGTTACCATTCTGAGTGTACCAAGTTCCGGTACCCCATTGAGAGTCCTTCTTCTCGAGAGACTTGGCGGAGCCGGACCCAGAGATGGGTGAAGCCGAGACGGAAACGGATGCGATAGCAGCAAGAGCGATGATGGCGGACTTGAACATTGTTGAGATTTGTGTTTTTGAGTGATTCAGTCAGATGTAGAAGTATTGGTTTTGATATGTCGTTCTCAAAATTCGAATTATCCACCTCTTTATATATCTTTCTACAGTACTTTCAATCCATCTTGCCCACCTCAAAAATCATACCCCGACCCATTCATGCGTGGGTCCTTCTGTAATAACCCCTCCATACCCTCAAAGATAATAAGCCGAGTTTACTTCGATCAATTCACATTCACTCAATTGGATACCGTCAGAGTGGAGTTAAGTTCATTACCAAACTTTCAAAGTGATGGTAATCAGGCGACAGATCCGGGGCTGTGAGGTCATACCTTTGCATCCGAGTATCCGAGTCTATTACCACGATCCCATCATTCGAGTAATGCCGATCGGCGAGTTGTCGAGAGGTCACAACCCCAAATCTATTATCCTCAAATTACCTTCCGGCCGGTTTGATTAAATGTTAAATCAATTTTTGATCAGTGCGAGCAGGAATCTACCATCCGATAGTACATACGTCCCGTAAACCTACTCAAGGTCCCCGTCGAACTGCGCAAAGACCTATCGGCTCGTGACGTCGTTCAGTCCAGGTGGTCGTGTGATGAATGTCACTTGAAGCGAGATGATTTTTTGGGGTCATGATGTTTTCCCGCCAGGGATTTCAGGAACGGGGTTGTTGAGATCAGCATGGTGGTTAATAATGCCGCTCTTACCGTACCGATCAGCAAATTAAAAGCTGGGAGGTCTGGCCCATGCACGGGCGAATGGATGAATAGTCGACCGGACTGCGCCGGTCTATGCTCGACTTAAGATTGGGGTAGGTGGTACTCGTCATACAGATTCGAGCAGCGTGGGTCTACCCAAATCACTTCCGACTTCCGACGGGCCACTGAAGCGCAGTAGTGCTTTGCTGGTTACGGATCGCAGCTACCTCGAAATTATTCCAACTTCATTGTAAGGCATCATACACTTACACCCATCGCTACGTTCCCTCACCCAGATTCCTGGTGGACTAGCAATAATGCGACATGGGTGTAATATGTTAGCGGAATTTCGGACGCGAAAAAAGAAGCATATTCTGTGCCTGTCCTGATATGATGACGTTGCTAAGACATTCTGAATTCAACATTAACATTCCAACGAGTGAATGAAGTCGCCTCAGTGGTAGTAGAAAGTCAAGCACCATCTCGACACCTCGCCTTGCCCACTCAAGACCAGACCAAGAATGCGCCTCAATGAATACTTCAACCGCGCCATTGTGGTTCTCGGAACACCTCTTTCGTTGATCACCACATTAGCAGCGACACCGCTCGTTATACCAATAGCCTTACCCCTAATATTCCTCGCACTTGTCATCACCCTCCTCTTGGTGTTGTTGGCGATACTCCTCGTCTTACTGGTCCTACTGGCTTTATTGTTGAAACAATTACCTGACCTACTTCGACCTCAGTCTCAGATCGAGTCCAAATTTCAACTCTCTCAACCTCAACATCAGTCTAAATCACCAAATCTTTCCGACCTGTCCGGTATGAATCACGCTCGAGCCTCCTCCACCTCGACATTCTCTCGACCACGACCTATCTTACATACTCCCAAGATCAGTCATAGTCGGAACGGATCATGCCATGAATCCGAAGCGGACAGTATTTCGATAACTGCACCAATTTACGACTTTACGACAAACGGTACTACATTCGGCATCGAAAGTCCACGGAAGAAGTACTAGGCTAGAGACATGGTATATCATGGGGGAAATTCATCAGGATTGTAAGCATTCGAATCAGAAAGGCGGTTGTACAGTATCATGGTATTGGATTTGGATTTGGAATCGCATAGTTCATGTATGGGTCGTGTCGACGACAACCTACAACTCCGCTCATCCCTCCAATTCTCCATTGTTGAGTTGCTGCTGATCGAGTTCTTCATCATCACTATCCATCCCTTCCCTCTTGCCTTCAGCCTTCTCAGCGGCCTCCTTCTCCATTTTCTTGATATTGGCGATTTGTGCTTCTGGTGGGATCGTTCCTTTTGAGCTATACATTAGCATCTCATATCGCCCTGAGGGTTATAGAGCATAGGGGGACTTACTTCAAGAATGATAGTTGATTGTCAGGAGTGGTATCTGTCTGTCTTATCCATTTGTGGAATCTATTCATAAGCTGTCGTCAAATCGTATAAGGAAGGTGACATACACATGCGTCCTCAATTCATCTTCCCTCAATTTCTCATAGATGTGCTTGACTTTGAAATCATTCATCTGGTCCGCATATGGGGTGAATTCGACTTTATCTCGATCATCAGGTCCTCCGTACATGTTGGTTTCGATTCTGCCGTTGTAGGTCCTAAATTGGGGTGATTCGAGTAAGAGTCCAAGAGGAGGGGCTTTAGGGATATGAATTCGTTTAGGGCCTGGATATCAGCTTCGTAAGTTTATGTATACTGGAAAGACTTGCCGTATGTTTCTGCGATTAAGGATGGCGGGGTGTTCGTTCGGCAAGCTAGCATTGCTAGGGACATCATTTTTCGCTACTCATCAGCTCGGCTCTTCTGTGTCATCATATTGAAACGCGTACGATCTGATGAAGCATGAAAGATTGACCGTGAATCTTTACGGATATCCACTCGATATCACCATATAGCGTAGGATCACTAACATCTATAGTGATCATGAACCTTTTGACGGAACGGTCATTGAATGGTTTCCCAATTGTGTAATTGTGAAAGTTACTGTTCATCAGCTTGATCCACTCTTCGAAAGAACACTTACTGAGTGCCAACGAATTCCTTTATCAAAGCCCTGAATCTTTCCAGAGTCGCAGCATCACATCTCCATCCTCTACGCCTTTCAAACTCTCCCGCTTTCTTGGGTGCCACTTTGATGGCTTCGCCTTCTTTGACCTCTTCGCCCTCTTTCACATCGGTTGCATCGGATTTGATCTCCTCCTTGGTCGCCGTTACATCGGCAGTCTCGACCGGCTTCGCCTCTGGGTCCTCCTCCTCTGGTACCCAGGCATCTGCGAATGCAGCTGCCTCACCTAATCCCTCTCTCCATCCTGGTGAGCTGGTATCGAGGTGTTTTGCCAGGGCATCATCCGAGGCGGGCGGTAATAGACAGTAAGTCGGTAGGAGATATTCGTACACTCTTGAATCACAAGTCCTGCTTGGTCAGCTTTTGTATACAAACGGTCTGGAGACGTACGTTCTGGCCTGGAAAGAGTTGATAGTCCTGACCCAACCCCACATTCTGATTTGATCGGGTAAGAATGAATTCACATAACTCGCCAGATTTGGGTGTTCATCCGGTAATGGAGGAGCTACGATCATCTTCAATGATATCCTAATTATCAGTTTCTATCGTGCAGCACAGAGTTTGGGGACATACACATTTCCAGCTGCGTGAACACCTGCGTCTGTCCTTGCTGCTCTCTGTACGTCGACTTTACGATGATCTACAGCATTCGCATCTGACACTGCTCCTGCCTTGACTAGAGCTTTAAACATCTCTCCTTCGATTGTGTCGACGTCGTTCTGGCTGTAACGTCAGCTCCCGTTTATCCCATGAAATCTGACTTACATTTGCATACCAGAATATCCGGAACCACAGTATCTGCCATCAGTCATCCAGAGCCGACAATCATCGATAAACCAGGAGTAAAGACGTACCCCATCAAAAGCGCACACCTCCTCTTCGGTAAACGCCTATCACCCTCATCCCTATTCTCCAACCGTTCCTCGTCCGCAATCCTTCTTTCGACCCTCAACCTTTCTCTCTCTTCCGCTTTTGCTTTTCTCTCTTCCTCACTCAATTGTGGTCGATCATGATTCTTCCCTCTGCCAGGATAAGGGGACTTGGGCTTATAATCTTTCTTGGACTTCTTTTCGAATTTAGGTTTTTTGGGTGGATTGACATCATTCATTGCGTCTTCTTCGTTGACTTCGGCCGAAGGTGGGCTGGCTGGTCTCTCCCTCTTTGTTTGAGCTGAAGCGTCGGTGGGCGCAGCATCTGCCTTAGTCTCGGGCTCCATTTTGAGCGTATATACGAAGTTGATATGGAGGTGGGGTGGACAAGAAGTTCTCGGCGGAGGTGACTTTGTTTCGCACGGTCTTTCCGACGGAAATGCATCAGGTGACTTTGGGCATTCACAATACCACCCAAGCACCCTTTTTAGGCAGTCAATCAGACCGCAGACATGCCCAGTAGGGCACAAGTCGCGTCAGTAACGACTGTGAAATGGCCTCGTCCGGAGATTGAGCTAGTTATATCCGAGATCCACCTCATACATCGACCTCAACAGTCTAGCCGTAAGTCGCGTCTGTCCCGTTGTGAGACAGATGGTTGATCCGAACTATAGGTCCTGCGACTATTCTGGAAACTCGAGTAGGCAAACAGGGTGTGAAAGAGGCCTATATATCCTATCTAGGAGAGGACAAGCGACTAGACACTTGGGTGAGATATGACCAAATTGGAGAAAAGCAGGAAACGACGCTCGACCCTCAAGCTAGTTTACTGGTAGTAAGTTAAGTGGCACAGGTCGATAACTGATGGTAGGCATCGAAACCTAGCTTAACGGTCGATGTTCATGTCCCACAAGTGGCTCACTCGGCTCCCTCGAGCCCGGAACGTGAACATGCCGTGGTCACGCGAGTTCGAAATTTCGAAGATGTCCGATTTGGAGAGTACCTCATCAAGACTTGGTATTACTCGCCATACCCGACCATCGACGATAAACCAGATGAGAGGGCATCATCGCCGGCTCCTGTTTCGAAGTCTAACACGCACAAGCGGAGAAGACTGAACGGTGAGGGACCCTCCCTGGAACTCACTGTGGGACAAGCTGGACTTCTGAAAAATGGCATTGCCAGTGCCTCGAGGAATGGACATACGAACGGATCGGGTAAAATGCCGTCAAACAAGTTGAAGGTAAATCAGGACATCTTCAGCGGGACGACCGCGAAACTTATCGAGGCTACCAGGGGGAGGATTTGGGTATGCGATGCAAGTGACTCCCTATCTCATAGTGGACAATGAGCTCATGTGTCAGCTTTGCTTCAAGTATATGCGGAATAGAGCCAGCTGGGATCGACACTCGGTACGCTCAGGAATCCTGGTGTTGCCAGAGGGCTCGCTAATGATAGTCATCATGCAGTATGCTCTTACCGCCCGGACGGCGAGTTTACCAAAAAGGTAGCTATACGCTGTGGGAGATAGATGGAGCTCAACAGCCTGTACGTATATCTTGTCTTGGATGATTGATCAGAATTGACAGCAACAGCTATATTGCCAGAACCTAAGCCTTTTCGGGAAACTGTTCATAGACCATAAGGTAAGTCATTCCAATTGAGTGAGACGAGGCTGACCCTTATAGTCGGTCTTCTTTCACGTGAGTCGTCAAGCTGGTCCGTCAGGCAATAGCTGATTGATCAGGTAGAGAATTTCCTCTTCTACGTTCTATGTGATGCAGCCACTTCCCGCCGAGATCAGGTCATGGCTTTCTTCTCAAAAGTCAGTTTTGCCCATGGGACGTGTCGCAAAACTGACGAAGTAGGAAAAAGTCTCGTATGACAACTACAATCTCGCTTGTATCATTACATTCCCTCCATTCCAGAATCGTGGATTCGGTAAACTCCTCATCGAGTTTAGTAAGTCACTACCAACGTGAAGAATGTATGAGTAGCTGATGATTAGGCTACTATCTCACCCAACACCCAGCGACACGCTCAAATCCTATCGCACCTGGTACGCCCGAACGACCGTTATCTGATCTCGGCTTGAAAGGATATACGGCTTATTGGATTTCGGTCATTCTGCGATTCTGCCGCCAAGCGCTGGCTGACGCTCCGCCTTATGTACCTTCTGCCAAAACTCTGATGTCACCGAGCAAACGGTCAAGTCGATCAATCAAGATCGTCAGACGGCCCGTTCCTACCAATATCACCTTCAACGGTGTCGAGGTATCAAAATTAAACGGGACAAACGGTCAATATTCCATCTCCCTCCCCCTCTCCGATCTCGCCAAAGCATGCCATCTCCGTTCAGATGATGTAGCTTCTACACTAAACACGCTTGGTTTTCTCCGTCATAGGCGCAAACTCGCGCCGATACCAAAAGCCGAGCCGGAGGTGGAAGAAGAGGAAGAAGACGTAGAGGACCAAGATTCCAAATTAGCCGAGGAAGTTGATGAATGGCAAAATACCGAAGTGGTCATCACTCGAGAAGCCGTCGAGCGGGGATGGGCGAAATGGAAAGTCAGGCCTACGGGAGTACTGGATGAAACTTGTGTACTCCTTTGATTCGGCTGGCTTCTTGAGCCTATCTGCTGGACACTTGGGTCTTCGGATTATGGGAATCTGGGAAGATCATGGCCTTCGTTCGGACGGGGTATCGGAAGGGTATCGGGACATATCGTGGGAATTGGAAGCTCGAATCGAAGACCTTTCGTCTGAACAAATGGTATAAGAGCAGGCCGCTCACAATACCATATCACAACATCCGATCAATCGCCAAGATCTCATCCGAGAATTACACATATACCACACTATCACCCAACATGCCAAACAACTCGTTACAGGTACCCTCAGCATCTTCGCAAGCTGGTGGATCTACCGGTTCTCAGTCCCAAATATCAACGGCTCCTAGGCGTAATACGCTATACATTAAAACGCCATCAACAGAAAATTCGACCGGCACTACTCCCGGCCTAGCATCCAGTGCATTGACTCGAAACGGATCTGTTCACGCAGAAAGCAAGCATGACCAATTTACCAAAGACGCCGCCGAGAGCAATCAGACTACATCTGAATCGAAGTACAACTCATTAGCTACTGGCCAGAAGAGTTTGGCATGCAGTAAGAATTTGGGTTACCTTCAAGGGAAACTTTCTGATTACAACAAACGTGATGACGAGTCGGACGACGGAGACTCGGGGGAGTCGGAAGAGCCGGAAGACTCGACGACTGATTCCAGTGGAGTCTCGGGAGATGAAGCTGCAAGGGACTCGGGTGAACAGTCGGAGGAGGAGTCTGAGGAGTCTGAGGACGAACTTGATGAGGACGAACTTGCAATCTGATCATTGACGGTAATGCTCGTACACTAGTTGTGGCTTATGTAAATCGTTGCTTCAGTGCTTCAGACGATGATGAGATCAAGTTCTTTGACGCAGAAAGACCGCTGGTACAATTTCTGACCTGACTTGCTCTCAACATAAAGGCCCTTTTCTCCACCTTAGAGGTGGAACGTTAATGGATCTGTATCTTTCAAACTTGTCAGATATCGGTGCCAGATCGGCCAGCTTATACTGAAACGAAGGTCCAAAGCGCAAGGCGAGTACCAATTCGGAGTCAAATCATGTTTTTCAACCTTTCATCCTATTGTGGCTGCATCTTCGAATCTTCAGGCTATGTTTATACGATACTCCTCACTTTGTCCGCTCTCCTCACTTATACTTCATGCATCCCTCACTGCCCCACCAGCACGTCATACAAATCATGGCTTAGACAAGCGCTCGAAGCCTAAAGAATCGACCTGGAGGCTATACGATTGCGAGTGGCAAAACTGTAGTTGCCACTACAACCCTCTCAAAGCAAACAGCTGTTGTGATCAGTCCGACTTGACTGCCATTGATTCTGGATCATAGTTCCTGGAAAGGACTTTGAGACCTCACGAGGAGTTGGAGCCTGTATACAGCAGTCTCTCCATTGTCGTGTCGAATTTCAGGAGCTGGAACGAGAACGAGTGACACAGCTCGTTCATCCTTTCTTGAGGGCTCCTGTCGTTCTTGCCCTATATACAAAGAGTTGAAAGGAGGAATATAGAGGATCCCTTTCATATTTAGGAGCTGGAACGAGAACGAGTCATACAGCCCCCTCATCCTTTCTTGAGCGCTCCTGCCGTTGTTGCCGCAAACGCAAATACATCAAAGGAAGAACGCCGAGAATTCCTTTTATAACAGGGTAGCGGTGATCGCTCCTCTATAGCCTACAGGAGCTCTGACCATTCGTTGACGCCTGCGCCGTTGCCCTTCGTGTTGCTCACGTTCATCCTTTCTTCAAGCTTTTGAGGGGAAGGCATCACGATGCCTCACAGTCTATAACACGATTGCTTCTGCCCATTTGATGTCATCTTCTCAATTTGCATCATTTGTTGCTTGACATCGTCACCTGATTAGCATTCACACCGACAGATTGATCGCCATCATGCGTTATGGCAAGCCGTCTGAAAATCAAAGGTAGGTGGCGAACCGCTTAACTGCGGGGAGAGGTTCACCTCTTGTTATCACTTTCTCTCGTTGCTCACTTCTAGGAATAAAGGGTCGAATATTTGCGGTCATCGGTACGTACCACGTACCTGATTTTGCTAAACGAGTCCGACGGCTGACAAGCTCTAGCGGTGGACCCAGTGATATGAGCGTTTGCTTCGATGGCGCCTGCGAGTGCTCGTGGGTTAGACTTGACTAGCTTGAGCTCCCGATTCTCAGCTGATCTCCTGCAGGGGCTACTCTCGAGATCCTAAAGAGATCGACGGGAACTATGATCCACGCCACAGCCGCGAATTCCATCCCAGTTCCAAGTGCGTAAATGTCCTACATAGAGGGCAGCATGGGATCGCTCTGACCGAATGTGGCTGACGGTAGTAGAACGACACATGTATGGGACGGCTACGTCACTCCACCAAGATCCCGATGGCGAAGACCGTCAGATGAGGGAGAGAACGGTCAGGGAGAATATGACCCGGAAGGAAATTTTACAGAGACAGCAAATTCGGCATCAGATGGCCTTGCCAGTCAGGGCGGCTTAAAGCTCGAATCGCCTTCAACGTCGATCACAATTGGCGTAAGTCAACAAGCAAAGGGGGGATTCTCCCCTAATCCCTCCGCCATATCCGCTGCATACTTTTCGAGACCAAGGTATAATGACGACAAGGAGAGACGCGAAGGCTTCGAGTCCGACACGTTGGCCGGCCCCCCCTTCGACCGCTGCGTGATTGACAGTCGCGCTCATGTTCCACCCCTTTTGTTTCATCATCCCATATACCACCTTGCAACCACAATATCTCCCGACCTTCCCCACCTCTACCTTTCTCCGTTTGATCCGTTCCGTACATGTCATATTGTATGCAACGTTGCACTTGATCACCTGGAGTCTTCCGTCGATGATGCTATACTGGTCACGGCGATGAAGCTCACTAGATCACAATACCACCAAACTCTGTACCGACATCCTAGTGTGAGCGATATTGGTCAGGGCGGACAACGTTACATCAGCAATGATGTTAGATATATATCGGATCCCCATCAAGATGTACTGAATATCATATACTCGTCATCTTGATAAAGATCATATTATACGTGGAGCGAGAACATCCCAAATCCTTTTTACAAGATAGTCTACCCTAAGAACCTCCGCCCAGCGGTTGGCCCAATACCGGTGACTGTCCCTGCGAATCGGGATGATATCTCTTGACGACATCCGCTACAGCCCTTTTAGCATTAAAAGTCGCACTTCTGCCCCTCAATCCCTGTGCTCCTCCTTGCGCCTCTTCCCTCTGATCCCAAGGCGTAAAAGGACCTTGAGAAGTCAAAGCCGATGGTGTAGGTGGTTCATCCGCTCCAAATGAAGCTTGACTTGCTGGAGTAGGTGGTTGGGCCGTGATCAGAGGTAAAGTGCCTTTGAAAGGTTGTGATTGGGTCTGTTGCCATGCAGTCCCCACGGAGGGTTCGTTACTCATCACAGCACCTTGAGAGACTGGACCGCTCGCAGAAGCCCATCTTTCTCGGTTCAACAGAGCTCGAAAGGCGGCTAACCATTTGATCTCGTCTTCCTCGGATGGGGCACAGAGGACAAATGTCCGTTTTGCAGTAACGATACGGAAAGTGTGATCGTCTGATGGATTGGGTTTATCCACTTGATTATGAGCGTGTCCATCCTTGGAGCGGCCGCCTTGACGAAGCTGAGAGAATTGACGCGTGGGTACGGACGATGCGATAGAGGGAGAATTGTCGGAATCTTCGGCATCGGAAGACGATTCGCCTGATTCAAAATCGAGAGCGTCAAGCACGGAGGATAAAGGAATATGGCGTAGAGGTCGTGAGTCCTATAAATCAGCTCAAGTCCTGTCGTGCGTCGATAGGTATTTAAAGCGAAATCATCTAACGCACCATATGAGATTTGGTATATGTCAACCCTTGTGAAGTGAGGAAGAACCATCTCTTCTTCCATACCCTCCTTCCTCTGCCCTTTGACCGTTTCATCAAGTATGCTGAAAGAATGATCTTCTTCGGATCCATGACCAGACCCATTCCAGAAGCAGAAGGAGTCATACTCGTCGTCGTGCCCACCGACATGCCCAGTCCAGCTACCGGATCAGAAAAGTACGGCTCATCCTCGTCTGATGACAG
Source organism: Cryptococcus sp. GC_Crypt_2 (assembly GCA_026538405.1). Taxonomy (NCBI): domain Eukaryota; kingdom Fungi; phylum Basidiomycota; class Tremellomycetes; order Tremellales; family Cryptococcaceae; genus Cryptococcus; species Cryptococcus sp. GC_Crypt_2. The sequence goes on from JALPCC010000103.1 coordinate 31,327, forward strand.
CTGCATTGGCTGGGCGGACCGAGGCATGTAGTCTCCTGTTGCTGCACGTGATGACCCTACGGAAGAAGCTGATGGATCGCGTTGATTCGAGACTGAGCGGGAGGTATTGACTGATACGGACGGCGTGCGGGGTATAGCGACTCGTGCCATTTGGGCGGTGAGCGAGTGCATCGTATCAAGCGGACTGGCGGGTATAGCCGCTGAGGTGGGCGTCCCATTATGTTGTCCTCCCATCGAGAACGACGATTGTATGTTTGACGACATCTTGGGTGCGAAATAACCCGTCGTGGCTATCGGCGATCCGGAAATCGAACCGGTAGTATACGTGGTTGAGTATGTGCCCTGATGTACATCCGTACCATCTCCACTCATTCCTTGTCGCGGTGGGATAGTGATTCCAGAAACCTTCCCTTCTCTCTTATTCCGATCTTCCTCTTCCCGCTCAGACAGCTTCCGACGGCATCCATTGACTGCGCGGACCCAGTCTTCCATCTCGTCCGGCGAGGATGCTTTGACTAGGAATGTACGTTTGGAGGTGACGATCCCGAATGCGAATGAGTGTTTCTTGACAGTGACAGGGGCGACAGTGTGGACGGATTTGAGCTCGATAACCCGTTTCAGGGAGTATTCCTATATGTCAGCCTAGACATGGCACGGTCGTGTAAGCTTACGCGATCGTCCTTGTAGTATGCTATCTTGCCTGTTCTCAGCACGAACCATTTCTTCTTCCATGCCTGATTGTATCAGCTTTACTGTGTTTCTGATGCGAAAGCTAACATACATTTCTCCTTTCCTGCTTCTTCCACAGATAGCCACTCTTGACTACCCTCTCACCCTCCATACCTCTTGCAAGGTCTCCCTGAACTTGTCCCTGCAGTTCATCTTCACTGGCACTTCCCTCGCCTTCCTCAAGCTCCAACGCCTCTTCTTCTCCTTCTTCCTCAAAGTTCTCCAATACACTAGGGATTACGCTTGATCCCTTCCTCTCAGAAATGGCGGACAGGGTTCCTCCAACGCCGGGAGTAGATGCTTGGCCTGGCGATGCGGGTATTGGGAAAGGATGCGAAGATGAAGCGATGGACGATGTATCGGAATCGTTCCCGGATGTGACACTTTGCTGCACCTGCATCTGAGAAGAGGATAGGTACATGGATGGCTTCTGATGATCAGCCATGAATCTATGTTATATGCTGTAATCTGCTGACCTTGTTCTTCTTTGGACTCTCATTGTTGGGTGCTGTCGGACGAGCAGCCGACTTGAACGACAACTTCCTTTCGATCTCGGATCTCGATGGTGGGGCAGCGGCCGGGGGAGGGATGCCACCCGTCGGGCTCTGACCTGAACCGTAGTCAGCTCTACTTCGATATGGTCCTGCGACTTCAGACCTACTCTGTGACATGATGTGATTCCGCAATGAAGCTCGGCCACTAGAGGACGTTTGGTAGCTGGAGAAATCAAAGTGACCTCTGGGGCTTCTCAGGTGGGCTGCACACAGGTCGATGGAGGGGATGACTGATTACCTGGTTGCCTCTTGACCTCTTGCGTGGACTGTTGATGCTAGCGATGTGTAGTATGGGGTTAATATGTCTAAACAATGGAGGATGGAGGATGGAAGATGGGGACCCATGATTGATGTGTATCAAGGGGTATCTATCCGATCCTTCCATTTAAGATTTTGAATCAACTGTACCATATAACCTTATGGTGCATCTTGACCGTATAACTCACCCATGTCGGCCATCATCAAGGCTGCTCAGCCTATCAGGCTATGCAGAACATGCCTGATACGACAATCAATTCAGCCATCGGCCAGTCTGCGGTCACTACATACCTCGAGACCGCATAGGAAACAGTTCAATCAGTACCAATCTGGTAATCCCTCTGGATCGAACGTCAAGGCATATACCTATAGACCCGATGTTCGTCCGCCGCCGATGCTGAAAGTGGATGATTTCAAACCGAAAGCACCTCCTCGACCTAGTGGGATTGCAAAGCTGCTGGCTCGCCGCATTGATGAGTGGGCAAAATCAGTGCGGACTACTCAGCGACTAGAGGCGTATCGCCTTCCGGCCGTCATGTCGCGCAGCTTACTGAGGAATTGGGTCGATAGCACCGGAACGGCTCTGGATGAGATGAAGACAGATGATGAGGCGGTCAAGGGGATGGAGGAGCTTGGGATCGATCAAGAACGGTTGACTCTCGCCGTTGCCGATGAGAACTTTTCCGATATTCTCGAATCGACATATCTCAGGAGTTTGTTGCAGTATGCTGCGACTTCATCTTCGATAGAAAGCTCGATACAAAGACATATCTCGTCCATATTGGAAGCTACGGATTTATCACGTTTACCAAATCAACACAACTATATACCGGCGAGAGCGCTCACACGGCATTTTCACCTACACATCGGTCCGACGAATTCCGGCAAGACATACAATGCGCTTAAAGCGTTGTCACAGGCTAAGACCGGTGCATACGCTGGTCCACTTCGATTACTGGCACACGAGGTTTGGGAACGGATGAATCTCGGTACGGTCGGTGGATTAGAGGAAGGACAGGGTAGGGCATGTAATCTGCTTACAGGAGAGGAGAGAAGAATCGTATCTCCCGACGCCGGATTGATCGCATGTACGGTCGAAATGCTCCCATCGAGCATGTCAACGGGACCATACGATGTGGTAGTCATCGATGAGATACAGATGATAGGAGACGCCCAACGAGGAGGATCATGGACATCCGCTGTTTTAGGTGTTCAAGCGAGAGAAATCCATCTTTGCGGAGACGAAACGACCGTGAAACTACTTCATCAAATACTTGAGCCAATGGGAGATAAGATCACGGTTCACAATTACGATCGATTAACGCCTTTGAAGGTTGCAGATGTCAGTCTGGATGGGGACTACAGCAACATCCAACCTGGGGATTGTATCGTTACTTTTTCGAGAAGTAACATTTTTGCTGTCAAGAAGCAAATTGAAGGTACTGCTGGAAAGAAATGTGCAGTGGTATATGGTGCTCTTCCACCAGAAACTAGGGCCGATCAGGCTCGGGACTTCAATGATGAGAATGGGAGGGCAGAAGTACTGGTAGCGAGTGATGCCGTAGGAATGGGTTTAAATCTGTACGTTCTCATTCCTCTCTTTAGTTTTGCTAACACAATAGGAAAATCAACCGGATTATCTTCGAATCGCTACACAAGTACAATGGAAAGGAGGATGTTCCACTCTCCCTAACTCAAATCAAGCAGATCGCCGGTAGAGCAGGTCGATATGGTATGCAACGTTCAGCTTCCGAGACCTCCGAAGAAGACGATCCCACCACGCCAGACGAATCACCAGCACCAGGAGGATCAGTAACCACACTTCACAAAGCCGACCTTCCTCTCCTCAAAGCACTTCTACCCCAGCCTCTCCCACCTATCACCCGAGCAACTATCGATATTCCCTTCGCCACACTCTTAGAAGTAGCATCACTCTTGTCCCCTGAAACGACGTTTGCAGAATTACTCGAGCACGTTTCCCAACTAGCGGTTCTTCCCCCCAAAACCACTTTGACGGCTAATCGACATCGAACGCAACTCGCCGATGTTGTAGAGCCGCTACGCCCTTACTTGACTTTAGGGGAAATGGAGACTTTCTCATTCGCGCCCGTGAATCAGCGAGATTTAAGATCTGTGGCTGTATTCGAAAAGGTCGTTAATGCTTATGCGAAAGAAGGTAGGGTGGATCTACTGGATTGTTACTCTGGATCTGGATTGATCAAATCGTTGGAAATGGTCGAATCGACACTCGAGACTCTACCACCATTACCGCCGATCGAGGGAATTGGCCGAAGACTTCTCACTCCACCTGTTATCGTCACTTCCATTCCGGCTCTTGAGACCTTACACAAATCTTTGGTAATGTACATCTGGTTATCGTACCGATATGACGTTTCATTCCCCGATCGAGGCTTAGCTGTAGAAATCAAAGAAAGGGTCGAGGTGGTATTAGATCAATGTCTCGCCAGACTACCTGGATTGAGGAACAAAAAAACCCATGAGAGGGGAGCAGAGAAAGATGGAATCGTTAAAGAGTGGAGACGTCAACATGTTGGTCCGACTGGAGTGAGAAGGGAGATCGATCATAAAGCTATCAAATTTGATCGAAAGAGGGGAAGATTGCCGGAACAGAGGGAAGGGAAGATACAGTATGCCAGTAAAAGTGAAGATAAGGGTAGGAAATTGATGGCAACGTGGAAGAATCTGGGGATTTCTCGTGATGGGCATGAATCCGCCTAGCTAAGGGAGCAGGTTTCGTTGTATTAGTATATCATCCATTGTACCATACTCCCATCACACCTCAACATGCATTGCATCAATCAGGCTCACACTGCAACTGCTAAATGCTAAGCAGGTGTCAAATACCTGATTTGCTTTCATCATATTTCAATATTTGGGAACACGATGATGCGTCGTCAGACTCGAGGAGTGACTATCCAGAGACTGCGCGATGTTGAAAGGTTGTTCACTGGCTCGGCCGACGGGTCAATATGTCCGATTAACATCCTTTGGGATGACAGTGTCTACATTTCTCAGACTCCGCCTCCCGCAATCAATTTCGGTCCTCGGAAACCCTTCTGCAATATATATAGATCGATATCGATGCAGTCTCTTCCTACAATTTCAGCGACTTCGCATACAAGTGACTTAACTCTGTTAAAACCAATTGTGAGCTCCTGACCGTTGTGAGCAGAGTCCAGATCTGACAGGAAGTGATTCGTGACAATGAGTAACACCTCAAACACTAGCCCCGCGACCACCACCTACATTTCGGTACACGATCTTCTTACCATCCTAAAAGCAAAGGAACCCTCGCAGTCTCAGGACGATATGGCGCCTTCGTCACAGGTCGTCCCTTCCGCAGCCTCTCAAAACGGCTTGGAGAGACCAAACACAAGGATAACGCCTTCTGACGGTACTGAAGATTCTCGCAAGTAGCTCTTCTGGCGTTGAAGATGTAGTTTATCGCTTGTGCATATCGTAAAGACTCCAGAGAGTATCCTGATCATGTTCGATTACAACATAGATCCATCCATGACATTATTGATGCATGTGAGATCATACTGAGGCTAACTGAGCGATGTCTCCGATGCGCAGGGGGCCAACTTGAAACTTCGATTTACATCTGAGCAATTATCGCAAAGCACAGCTGGAAGGGATCTGATTTAGAGTGATGTGCCTCTTTTTAGAGAGCCTTGTTGCTTCATGTAGGTGTGACGTCCTCTCAGCCTTGGCAATCGCGCGGAAACGCACCATATCACCACTCAATTTGGTGTCTGATATTTCCGTCTTGCCACTCGACTTCAGATTTTCAGCTAAATGAATTCCCGTCGAATAATGGGATCGAGCAACGTGCCAGATGGATCACAAGTTGTCTAAGAGAACATCCGCGGCTCCCGAAACGACTGAAGAAGAAGCTTGAGAGTGCTTTCAAAGAGCCCTCAATCACTCTGACTGTCAAGGCTACAGAAAAGATCGTTAGCGATATCAAGGTAGTTTGAGGTCGCGCTCGACAGAGCTGTCGATAAGTTTGAGGCTCATAGTAAAAGACCAGATGTTCGAAGTCCGTGCGAGCTCCTAAGTACAAGACGAGATAGAATAGCCGAGGAAGATCAGAACGCCGAGGGGCGAGAAACGCTTGATCCGTTGTATTTCTTTCGTTATTCTTCCAGTCTTTTGGATCGGCTGTATCCTCAATCGTCTCAATGGACACGCCGTCTACGTTTTAAGCAGCAGCAGTAATGTTTGGACCTCTCCTCTTTTCAGCAAGCTAATGCATATATGCATGCATGAACACATATACCCCACGCCGCCATGCTAATCGCCCAGTGTGCCACAAAAACGCCAACGACAGAGATACCAACTCACGCGTCATATCATAATTCATCTATTCCCCACTCCCCTTCGGACCATAAACAACCAAGAGAAGTACAGTAGATAGATCAACCATAACCACGTTTTTCTTCGTCGTCATCACTCATCTCATCTCGTCAACAATGGGAAACAGCTTCGACAGCAGTAGTTTCGGGTCAGTAGTCGCTCAGATTCAAGAGAAATTACCATCATGGGTCCCATTCTCTCATCCGCCTGTATATCGATATGTCTCGCATAATTCACCTAAGCAATTGGTTGATTTCAGCCAGGCGAGCTTATGGTTATCTATTGGAATGATTTTCTTCAATCCTATCTTTTGGAACTTTGTCGCTAGGAATGGTATGTTGGGCATGGATATGAGGGTTTTGGAAGAGCTGATGAAATTAGAATATAGGAATAAATCATTAACCAAGATTTTTGGATCTCCTTATCTTGGTTGTTATGCTCTTGCTGTTGCTATCTTCTCTCTTGGACTTATTAGGGATGCCTTGTATGTCCACTCATCTTCGAGCTAAAGTGAAACTGATTCAAGGTACGAACGAGCTCTACGTCAACAACCGCACTACGAGGCCCTTGCCCACCCTGCTATCCAAGCAGTCGGATGGGGACTTGTCGCTCTCGGCCAAGTCCTCGTCGTTACTTCTATCTACGCACTCGGTATCACTGGTCAGTCCCTCTCCTCCTGCAACGAGGGCGTGCTGATTAATTAGGAACATACCTCGGTGATTACTTTGGTATCCTCATGTCGTCCCGAGTTACTGGTTTCCCATTCAACTTTTTCTCGGACCCGATGTATGTTGGATCTACATTCGCTTTCCTCGGAGGTGCTTTGTTGTAAGTTCCCATGCTGGTGATATGGAAGGCGCTGATGGCTAGGTACCGAAGTCCCGTCGGTATTGCCCTTTCCGCCTTAGTTTGGGTTGTTTACACCAGCGCCATCCAACTTGAGGGGTACGTCCTCTAATGCTTGTGGTAGTCAAACACTAATATCAGACCATTCACTGACATGATCTACTCTGCTGCGCACAAGAAATCCGCCGAGGCCCCTGCGCTCAAAAAGAAATCATCCGCTTCTTCGCTAGGCAAGAAAACCCCAACTTCATCAACTCAAACCACTCCTCGAAAATCATCTCGAAATCAAGTCAAAGCTGAGCCTGAAGCGGAAGCCTCAACCGCCACGACTACTGGTACCTCGTATGCCGATGTTGCTGCTCATGAACCTTCGGCTGAAGGAGCTGGAAATATCACTCCACCAAGGAAAGAACCCAGGATCAATTCTATCAGGAGGAGTGCTAGGAAATCTAGGGGTGGAGCTAGTGGTACTAGTGGAAGTGAGGATGAGGTCGTTGCTACTGCAAGTAGTACTGCCAGTCCGGCAAGGGTTACTAGGAGTAGAAGCAAAGGAAGGACGAGTGGGCCAGGAGAGGAGTAGTCAAGGCGTGCAAGCGTGAGCGAGTACCGTGACGAGAGGGAGAGACTTGCACGCGGTCACAGGGAGTCTGAGTCTGAGTTTGAGTGAGTCGGGTGGTGCTTAGATGAAGTACAGTGAAGAGAAAAGAGGGAAGAAGGAGCAGAAATTAGTCTTGGGGAGAAGAATGTCGGATTCGGCGGTCGAGAGTCTAAAGTCGAAAGTTAGGTCTATCCCGGTCTCGCAATAATGGTTATCTTGGTTTGGGTTTATGTCTTATTCGTTTAGTCTCTATCTTGATAATTTTACGCATTCATCTGCGATACACATTCAACTGGAATGCCTCCAATTGCTCGCCATCAACATCCTTTCATATTCACATAGGATTCACCATCGTCATATCTCTAATCATACCCTTTGAGATGTGCTGACTACCTTTCATGAGTGGTTGAGAGGGCTTCCCAGGTTCATTATAGGATCAAGCGTGACATTATCACTCACCCTTGAGACACGATCACTCACCCTTGATTCAGTAATAATGTCAAGACTAAATGACGATTTGACCAACATCGCTGAAGTCCTCGGAGATCGTTACATCGATTACATATCTAAGGAGTTCCCAATACCGACTCCTCGAAACAGATCCGAACGCGGGGGACTGCTCGATTGGTACTCTCTATGGTGTCCGGACAGGGGGGCGCACAAAACAGTTTATCATAGATCTAACGACCGCCATCGATAAATACGATACCAGCGAGAAACACGAGATTCGCGTTGAGTTGCCTCCAGGATTACCCACCAAATGTGTCTCGGTAAGATTCCCTATGACGTGGGCTACGGAGGATGAAGCAGGTTTGCGGAATTCATATCGCTATCTCATGGGATTCGACGTGAAGACTAGACTGTTATGGGATAAGCATTTGAGAGAGTCTGTCGCTAGATGGCAAGAGGGTCAGAGGGGACAAAATCAGAGTGATGGGACTGAGAGTTTGGTTTCGGATCAGGCGGAGAGGGGGAGATTGAGTCGACGACGAGTAAAGCTGAGAAGGAAGAAGAAGAAGTTGAGCCGAAAGTCAGAGAGGCTTAGCCGGTGGGAAGAATCGCTGATCGAGTGGGAAGAATCGCTGAGCGAGTGGGAAGAGGAGTTGAGTAGGAGGGAATACAGGATGAAGAGAAGAGAAAAGAGGATGACTGAGAGAGAGGAGAATTGGAGAAGAAGATGGACAAGATTCGGATTGGTGCAGCAGAAAGACATTGCGGATGAAGAGGCAGAAAAGGGCCTGAGTAACGGTTCTTCGGTCAATTCAGACACTACTACTGTCGGATAGCCTGTAGCTCCATAATCGCTCGTTGTGAGCTTCAGTCACTTCAATACAATATCTGAGATGTGCATATTATAAGATTGTATTCTGTATTCTATCGCCAACAAGATATCAAAATCTGACATCGACGGATCAAGGCCGTATTTCAGTCCATATAAGGGGTAAGAAAACAACACAAGCAGTTCGGAACTATCATCAGCCTCTGTCCATATCTCCGTTATGCAAGGGGAACAGACGAGAGGAAGATAGACTCACAACTCTGAAAGCGAGATAGGTAGTATGAGGATATTCGTATATCCTGGGGACATGTGCTTTTTGACCTGGTAGTGGTGGAACTCCAGATGTGAAGAGGATATATATCGAGTAGAGGGCTACGCTGAAGAAATGATATGCGAGTAAGAGGGGCGCTGGAGTGATACTGATTGTCAGCTTCACCTTCACCTTCGGGCGCGGATGATGATTAGGGAATAGATAGGGAGATGAGGAAAACGAAAGGAGAAGACATACGCTGATAGTAGCGATACCGGACCTGCTACTGCTTCTCCACCTAATTCGAAATACCTGAAACATCCTTCTCTCAAAATCGCCAGATCCGCTATCATATCAGCTGATGGAAACCACAGAAAACCCGGTCCACATACCATCCGCCCCACCAAACAAATCATACAAAGCCACACTCATGATATTAACCACGCTAGCCAACTTCTTTCTCTCCCAGAACCAAGCTCGCAGTAGCGGAGCAACCTTCTCCCATTCCAATCCATCTCTTCCAGCTGGAAGCAACTCGCTCGGACGCAACATTTCGGTCAAATGTACGGCATCACTAAATGCTACTGTCATACCTCCTCCAGTGAGGGGATGACGCATATTCCATGAATCTCCTATCATGATGGCACCTCCCAATGAATTTGGTGATGATCGGCCTTGTTGTGTTGGAGGGAGGAAGGAATTTGGCATGGTTCGTAGTCGTTGAGTCGAGATTTCATGGGTTACTGGACCTTGTAATTCAGCAGGCATGTGAGGGACATATTTATCGATAATATAGTTCTGTGCCTTTGTCAGCTCAAGCGCGACAAAGGGCTTCCGATAGCTGACCTTTAAAGAACCGTCTGCTACACTTGGTAATTTCCCTTTAACATCCACCAACATCCTCGTCTCTTCACCTTTGTTTCCAATTTGATAAAACAAAACAGGTCCCTCTGGGGTCAAACAAACAGTCCCGTGCCTCGGTAATGGTAATCTGATATCCTTCAAGACGACACCAACGAAATGGCTCCTAGTCATAGGTGGAGGTAATTTTAATCCAGGTTGAGATCTAAATTTCGAAAAACAGCCATCGGCGACAATCGTTATCGGAGCGTAAATGTTTTGGACTACCGTTTCTGGCTCTTGACCTTCTTTGGCGACTTTGAAAGCGGCTGAAATACCGATTACTCGAGTAGAATCGTCGCATCGGACTAGATTTCGAACTGTTCCTTCGACTACAGTAAGGTTTGGAGCGTCATTTCTGCATTTGTTACGTAGTGCCGAAATCACTCTGCCGTGATGGAATGATCGTCCTTCTTTACGTCCAGATGTTGAGGGAACGTACCAAGGCGCAGTTGGTTTACTAAGATCGGTATTGGATGACCCTTTCTCATTGACTCCGGTATCGGTTAAATGTTTCTCATCGCTATCATTGTCTTGCTGGTCCAAGTCGGGATATGGGATCCCAACCTGTCTTCCTCCACTAACAACGCAGTATCCCTCTACTGGGACTGCGTCGATTCCTTCCAAAACTCCTGCGAGACCAAGTTGGGATAAAGCGCGTACACCACCCGGTTGAAGTAGTTCACCGACAATTCGATCAGGTTCTGATAAATCCCTTTCGATGAGAAGACATGATCTACCAGCGTGAGAGAGCGAGTATGCCAGTGCAGATCCAGCGATACCTGCTCCTATAATGATAATTTCGGGTGAGATGTGGTGTAGCTACATAATTAGCCACTTGACGCGTAGGGTTGCGCAGACTTGACTTACGTCGATATGGGTTTTCGTATTGGATGGTCCTGCTATTGTGACATCCGAGCTTGAGCTGGAGGAAGACATGGTGAATGAGGGGATGCGATGGGGGCTAAGTGCTTGATGATATGAAGTGACAACAGAGATAGAGTATGGTGTATACAATTGAGGATCGACGATCAACGAGAAAGTGGAACGAGTATAACCGTGCCTGACGGGATACCATTGTGATCTGGAAAAACAACAGTCGTGGGGTATCTGGCATACACACCACTAAAGAGCATGCATAGGTGCAGCAAAGGCATCGTTGGAGGTTCTAACATGCTATACATATACATTCCTCACAAGCATAGGTCTACTACATGACGCAGGGGCAAGTATCCTTAAATGCCACGTCATGTCAGTTGTACGAACGTCATCTATCCCAAAAGTTGGATAGAGTAGTAGATACTACCCACAACATATGCGCCCCGCCCGAGCTGTCCTAGGGACAGTGCAAACGACTCGTAATGCGTTCGCTTCCACCTCTACTGTCAGCCTAGGTCCTCGCCTCGCTAGGGGGATATCTTCCGCCCTACTACGTGAACCCACCCCGGAGCTCATCTCCCGGTTAAAAGAACGCGCTACCTCTACTCAACTCAAGCATCTCTTGGTCAGGTCCAGTGAGACTCATTCTCCCTTGGTCTCTGTAGTAGTCGAGATCTTAAGGGCGAGGGATGAGCTGGAGTATAGGGATTATACATATATCTTGAAAGATTTACGACATGAAGCGTCAAATCCTAAAGATCGATCCATGGTGGAGATACAAAAGGCATTACAGGATGTATTGAGAGAGATGAGGGATAAAGGGAAACATTTGGATGTAGAGGGAGAAGGTGAGATGATTAGGATAAATGTATTGCTTGGGATGGAAGATGCGATGGAAGCTGCGTCAGAGACGATTCGGAGATGGGGAGAATCCAAGATGTTCTCGGTATATCAGTGGAATGCTTATATCGAATACCTTATCAAGATGAAGGATGAGACTACGATCATATCGATATTGGAGAATTGGAGTAATGAGGAGATCCAAGTCCCTATCAAGGCTAAGGAGCATATGGTCATCAGGAACCTACGGCGTCAAATCGATTCAAAGTCGACCATCAAACCTGGAGATGTGGTTCAAGCGGTGGAGAGTATGGAAAAGGACTCGAAATCATCATCAGCAGCACGTTTATGGGGTACAGCAATCCGCCATTTACTCGAGCAAATACCCGGATCACTCGATACTGCCCTCGAAGTCTACTCGATGGCACGGGACAAGGGAATCGAGACTGATTCGACACTTGCTCGAGAACTCGTGGTTCCACTCACCGCATTGGACCCGCCTCGACTGGACGAAGCTTTATCAATATATAGCGATTACTTAGGATTTAATCCACCCGATATACCCACCTCTGACCGACGTGATCCAACAATCATATTCTCATCACTTTTACACGCTTGCGCCAAATCCAACGGTCACTCGTCGACTGCTCTGAGAATCTTGAACGATATGCGAGCACGTAAATTGACTTTCCGTCCGACCACCCTTGGCAGCCTCGCTACCCGTCTGAATCAATCTGCGCCAGATCATCAAACGGCATTCAACCTCTATGCCCACCTCTACGCTCTCGACTCGGCTGCATTCAATCGAAGGACGTACGAATCAATCTTATCTGGATTCATTGTTCATTCTACCCCTAAATCACCTGTTGCGCCAACCAATCTCTACCTAGAGATTATTAGGGATATGAAGAAAGCCGGCTTGAGAATTGGTTCATATACAATCACTTCTTTATTATCGTCTTATGGTGTTCAAGCTACGAAATTACAGAAGAGACATCGAGATGAAGATGAACCTATTCGACGAGCCAAAATTAATGGTTTATTAAAAGGGATAAGTGAATTACATACCATGATTAAACTTGATCCTTTGGTTGAAGTTGATATTCCACTTTTAAACGCATTAATGGACGCATACAATCGAGTAGGTGCTTATGCAGAAGCATTTGAAGTATGGGATGAATTAGTCGAACGACGTACACGACAACCAATTGATCAAATGGATCAATATTCACCTTCAATCAATATAATGCTCGATACATGTGGATTCGCCCAATCGTTATTTAGAGCCAATAAAGCATGGACATGGGCAAGTAGGTGGCGTCTGAATACAAACAAGAAAAACTGGGATGGCTATGTTGAATGTTTATGTCGATGTGGGGAAATTCAAGATGCATTCCAAGTAGTAAGGAGGATGAAGAGGGATGAAGGAATTCCAGATCCTAGTATCGAAACTATCATGTTATTGGTGAAATTCAGTTGGAGAAATCGGAAGGATTTCGAGGAAGCGAAAGAAAGGGTCGAAAAGGAATTTCCAGAATGGTGGGATGAAGTCAAGGGGATATTGGAAACTAAAAGGTCGGAACGTCCAATGGAATACAGGTAGAAGTTGCGCGACGTGGGGTTCGCGCTGTAGTCTATCTGAGCGCCGAATCTGCCCAGTCGAAGTATGGTGATAAACTCTACATTCTATGCATATCTCAACGACCCGACGATAAAATACTAGTTCAAAGCAGCCAACCTAACTCTGACGGCATTAGCATGAGCCTCCAATCCTTCCCTTTCGGCAAGTGTAACGACAGTAGGACCCAATTTTCGTAATCCATCAGCAGTAAGTTCTTGAGATGTGATGTGTTTTTGGAAAGATAAAGTGTTGACTCCAGAGAATTGACGCGCGAAACCGTTTGTGGGGAGAGTGTGGTTTGTTCCAGAGGCGTAATCTCCACAGCTGCCTGTTAGCCGAGTGTGGCGACGAGGGACGAAGGAGCGAGGCGTGAGGTGTGGATCATGAGTAGTGGGGTGGGAGGTATGAGTTGTGAGATGGGGGGTGTGAGTTGTGAGGTAGGAGGTCGAGCAGCATGGAGTGAGGGTTGAGGAAGCATGGAGCGGATGAGAACCTGTGGGGGTCGGGGAATGGAGATCAATGTCAAGGAAAAGAAAATGAAAACATACGATTCAGGTGAAAATTGTCCCACGAATACAGATCCAGCATTATCAATCTTATCGACGCATCCAGCAGAATCTTCCAAATGTAAAATCAAATGCTCAGGAGCATAATCATTACTAAATTCCACACCTTGTTCTAACGTATCAACATGAACGATTAAACTCTTTTGAATAGCTTGTCGAGCGATTTCAACCCTTGGAAGAGCTTTTGCTTGTTTATCGATTTCAGATTCGATTTCGGATAATAAGGAAGGAGGAAGTGCGATGGCGACTAGGACTACTTGGGAGTCTGTTCCGTGTTCTGCTTGTGATAATAGGTCGGAAGCTACGAATATTGGGTTTGCGGTTTTATCTGCGATTACCTGATTGTCAGCGATCAGTCATCCGTCAGGGCTCAAGGGAAGAATGTTGTGATTACAGTGGGGGAACAGACGGGATGACATACCAAAACCTCTGATGGCCCTGCTGGCATATCGATAGCGACCAAGGCATCGGTATCGTTCTGAACCAACATCTTTGCCGCTGTTACCCATTGATTACCAGGTCCAAAGATCTTGTCGACCTTTGGTACTTCTTCAGTTCCATATGCCATGGCGGCTACTGCCTGAGCACCACCCGCTCTAAGGATACAAGTAACTCCAACCAATTTAGCCACATACAACACTTCAGGACTGATCGAACCATCGGGTCGAGGTGGAGTAGCGAGTACAATTTCTTTACATCCAGCCACTTGAGCTGGAACACCAAGCATGATAGCTGTGGAAGGTAAGATGGCAGTTCCACCAGGAACGTAAATTCCAACTCGAGAGATTGGTCGTGCGAATCGTGTACAAACTACACCTGGCATTGTTTCTACGACCAAAGGTGCTGAATCGACTTGAGCAGCATGGAATGCTTTTACATTTGAATAAGCTTGATCGATTGCTTTTCTTACTTCATCTGGTAAAACATCGGATGAAGGTGTAGCAAAAGGTGGTAATTGAACATTTGAAGGTAAATCGGCTTTATCGAATTGTTTCGTCATGGCCTTCAAACCGGCGTCTCCTTCCGTTCGAACCCTCTCGACAATAGGTTTAACTTTATCAATCATTGCCAAAGAATTCAAAACGGGTCGAAGGAGTAGTTTAGATTTTTCAGATTTCGATTGAGTTGATAATGTCACATTTCGCATCTTGATAGATCCCTCCTTCTCGGTCTCAGGTTCGGGGAAAGCAGCAGGAACAGGTTCACTAGGTTTAGAACCTTGTTTCGTTTCTGTCGCCTTGATAGCTTCCGTCTTTGTAGGCTCCTTGTCGATTGATTTGTTTTCCCATTTTGGCTTGGCATCACCTTTCCTTCTTGTAACTTTTAGACTTTTCTGATCTAATGCCTTTTCGATATCCCTCAATCCGACACCTTTTGAAATACATCGAGTCAAGGCAAAGTAGACCAAATCGGCAGCTTCAAATGCGATTTCTTCTTTGGTCGAGGCATCACATAATTCCTCTGCTTCTTCCATGATTTTACTCCTTAATAATTTCTCATCGGTAAATAATCTTTTTGTATATGATCCTTCTGGAGCATTTTGTAATCGAGATGAAAGAGTTTGTTCAAGTTTCACCAATCCGGAAGAATTGCCAAAACAAGTCGATTGAGGCAAATGACAGAAACCAGAACCGTGTTGAACGACCTCGAATAGTAGAGCGTCGGAATCACAATCTAATCGTACAGAGAGTAATTCCTGGACTGCACCGGATGTTTCTCCTTTGCGCCATAGTCCATGTTTACGAGATTGATAGACCCCTTTCTGAGTATTGATAGCTTCGGCAATCGATTCCTTGGATGAATAAACCATTCCAAGTGGTCTCGAAGAACCAGAGACGATTGTTGGGAATAATCCATCAGGTCGATCGGAGGTTATGAGTGATAAAAACGCATCGGCGATGGCAAGGTGGGTTGAGGTTGTCGTAGAATTGGTAAGGGACGAAGTGGGGATAATGTAGGATGAAGGGAACGCTTCTTTGATTTTCGAGGTCGCTTCGGAAATCGGAAAAGATGCCGAAGAAGGAGAGAGATAGATCTGAGTATCGGAGATTCCTAATGATTTGGCAGTATGGATGGAGTCCGACTCGATAATGATACCACCTGCTAATTTCGAAATCTCCTTGATACCGGTAGACTCAACGTTGCTGATCCTAACGATAATCCTCTCCCTTCCTACTCCTTCCAAATTTCCAAGTTGGTCTTGAGAGACAACAACCTTCTCAGCTCCCCCATCTAGAAGCTTGATCAAGTCGTCGTTGCTGTCTGACTTGATTTGAACGTAATATGTAGCTTGAGCAGGAAGAGTGGGGATAATAGCTTGAGCTAAATCGGAAGGAATGAGTAGTGGTCCCAAGAGAGCGAGTGATGGGATTAAAGATGCGGCTGTTGGATCCAAGAGTGGTAGGAATACTGGTCCCGACATCTTGGCTAATGTGGACAGAGGTGATGTAGTGAAAGAAAGGTATATGTATCTATATGCCGATCTGATAAAGATGGTCGAGTCAAAAAGTAAAGTTGGGAGTAACGTCATTTGCTTATGTAAGCTTACCGATAGATCTTCACTGAGAATCCGATAGAGTAGAATAATGCAACAGTCGAAATGGAGGAGGGTCTGGAGAAGCCCGTAGTGGTGTCGGCAGTATGCATAGCTAGGCGGCACTCTTTCTCCCGCGCTTCTTTCCTTTAGAAGTCACTTGTCCACCAGCGATATCCGACACCTTCTTCCTACCCCTCTTGACCGGTTCAGCAACCACCTCCCCCACTGT
>JALPCC010000104.1:0-47732 GCA_026538405.1 Cryptococcus sp. GC_Crypt_2
CAGAGTAGTTGCCGAGTGAACTACAACAAATGTCATGTAATACATGCCATGTTTGTATTTTGAAGTGATTGGAAAACCTCAACTGACTACTGACTAAACACCTAGCAAGGTTCCGATCGCCCAGCCAAACATTGGTAGGATCAGATTATCATTCTGATCCGACATAGCCTCTAGCAGCGCGGAAAGTGCGATCGTCAACGCGGCAGGTCCGAACTACTGTGTCAGCACTCTTGTACGGGCGAGATCATCTTGAAGAGCTATGGACCCACATTGATATTTTCAATGACCCCAAATCCCCACAGTACCGCTGTCGAGAGGAGGACAGACCCAAAGAAAGCAAGCGACCCTTCGACGGTCTTACCACCACTCTGACTCCATTTTGTTCTCCCGAAACGTCTTCCGATAATTGATGCCTGTCATTAGCTTCCCATCTTTGTGTCCTCGTTGTTAATTGGAACGTACGAGGGCATCACCTATTCCCAACCCCAAAACACCAATATAAGCCAAGGCGTCCCGATGTCCCTCGAGCCATAACGGACTAGCACATCCAGCCAGTAAATAGAAGTGGGATAGAATAGCCGTTCCAGAATCTTTCGAATCCAGAAACTCATTGAGGAATAAATGTACTGAAACCCCGAAAGGCCAAAGGGCGAAATATCGGACATATTCTGCGAAATTGAAGAACGCGAATGCAACGCTAAAGGATAGATGGGTGAATGCTGGCTAGTTTCATCAGCTCTCCTGTCAAAAAAGGTGGAAAGAGAAAGACATACATCTACAGCAATTCCTGGGACAAACATGACGACAGCTAGGGCGTGAAAGAATTTTCTGCGAGCATTGACGCTGAAAGTTGGTAATCGTTGATCGGCAGCATCCATCATTTGCGCGAAGCCTGATGCGTTTTGTCCAACTAATCCAGGTGATTGCGTCGTTGACTCAGTCTGGGTCGCGGTAATTTGGGCGTTTCGCTCCGCCCTAGAAGGCTGTGCAGGTGGATCGTACCTCCTATGCCGCCTGGCTCTGACCAATTGTCGACTCCATCCCGCTACGGAGATTACAGCGAGTAATCCCCAATAAGCAAGCAGGACTGGACGAGTCCACCACCTCTTTCCTTCGACAACAAACATTGCTGCCCAGACCCAAGGATCTCGCCAGTCAAGACACCATTTCGTCCATAAACCGACAAGTCCACCACACACCAATGCTGTACCTGCATAGAATCCGAGGGCGAGTAATCGACGATGGATTGGTTTCTCATGTGGAAATCGAAGTCGATGGGCTGGTTTTTGAGCGAGATTTCGTGAAAGATATAGGAGTGGTGAGAGGAGAAAGCCAGCTAGGAGCGAACCGGGGATGAGAGCGAGTTGAAAAGTAAGCAGTGGAGTTGGAAGGCGATAGGTCTTGATATATGGTGTTCTGAGGATTCGGATCTATCGTCAGTCCAGCTCACAAGTTGTTGCTTGCCTTCATTCGAGTGATATTGACTACCTCCATGAACAATGCCGTGGCAGCGTTGCAAACTACCCCAAGTTCACCCAGAGTGAATCCGCGCCGAGCCAGCCTGACACAGACATATAGACTGAATTGGTAAAACAGTGTCGCAATGACGATATCGGAAGGTGACATATCTGTCATCAGCATTCACTTTTTTGAGCATGTCCAAAAGTAACGGCTCACCACTCCATACCCCTCGACCGATTAGGGCAGTGACTACCTTGACTCCCAGACAGCAGATTGTGACCAGGAAGGAAAATCCAACGACACTTTTGGTTCGTTTCCATTCTCCCCTTTTCAACCAGTATGATCCAGTTGACGTTGGACCAGATGACTCTCTCTCTATCGATACGTGATGCGATGGAACACCTGGTACTGGACTGGTGCTTCGAGCCACTGCTTTCGCCTGTTTCTTCTCTAAGTGGAGGGAACGAGCCAAATGGACAAGGAGGACGAAAGAACAGAGCGTAAATAGCTGAACCAGGTTTCGTCTCGAAGTTGCCAATGCCGAAAGGGCCTTGATGGCATCTGTAGGAAAGAGTGTGATCCCTTGTAACACCCTTATAGGGGTTGAATGGAGTACGAGGGGTGATTCGATATTCCATCCTTGTGGAAGCGGCGTATCGGGTGCATCTGATAGATGATCCAGCGAAGCATGCAGCATTCCAGCAGCAACCAGCGGAGCAAGGAGCAGGGCGAATAGAGCACCATCATCTGGGCAATCCCTGTAATCTCGAGCTTCTGTACCCCATACAGCTCCTTTTGGTTCTGGTATCTCTTCCTGACCAGTGGGCGATATACGCCTCAGATCATCTCTTATACTTTGAACACCAGTGGGAGTACCCGTAGAATGAGACATTCGAGTAGATCGCTCGCGTATGTGTGTACCGTAATTCGAAAGTAATGGTGATCCAGGACGAGCGAATGAAATTGCCGTGGGTGATCTCACTGGGCCAGTGGGAACGCGATGTCGAGTCGCCATGTAAAGTATGGACACTGCGACCAGGGATGACAGTTCTGGCATGAGCGCTTCATCAATATAATAACATACCTCCTGCAATAGCGACCTCCTGCCATTGGTGCCCCAATTTCCAGATCCCCCAGCATGTGCCTCCCAGCAAGAGGCTATCCTCACACCGGCGCCTAGTCAGGCTGAATCCAAGATCTGCTGCTCTTCCTTTCCCTTTTCGATCACCACTATACTTCGGCAATCCGGTCCAGAGCGGTAAGACCGTCCGGCGGGTATGTGTGGGTACAGTGAGATTATTGGCTTGTCTACGATTTGCCAGTCTAGATGGTCCAGACGGAGGCGATATTCTGCTAGTCAGCTTCATCTTACGACGGAGATCAGTAGACCTACTTTCTCTCTATACTCGGTGGTATCGGAGTTAGACCCCTTCCAGACTCTCCCGAATTGAGATTCGAGCGTAAAGACAACCTCCTCTGCTCCGTCTCTGTTTCCGTTTCATTCCCCTTAAATCCCACAAATCGATTTTCCTCCTCTTCAATCTCACTATACTCCATAGCACTCCTCGCGCTCGCACTAGCAGCTCCATAGGTCGAGAACCCATCGTTCCCATGTCCCGCCCTAACATCCACTAATACGCTCCCACTCTCTCCTACGCCGGGGTAGACTCCGTCAGATAACGTCCTACCCCTATAATACCCAGCGGAAAGGCTTGAGGAGGCTACAGTGAACGACTTCCTCTTTTCTCTGGATGTTCTAGGTGACTGAGGTCGGGGTGGAGGAGAGGGCGAAGAGGAAGAACGGGAAACTGAACGAGGTCGTGGTCTGGGATGATGGGGATGTGGACCAGTGGAGCTAGAGCCAGAGGCTTGGCCATTGGGCCGGCTGATCGGCCGAGAGGGATGTACACTCGTCAGGATGGGCAGTCTTGATTTATCGATCTGTTGTAAGGTGATGTTAAATGAAAGGAGTTGATTGCTATTCTATTTACGTTACGTGGTCGTAATTTGAGCTGCAATCATGTCGTGTCCTTCGTGAACTGAATGAGCGTCTAGCGGTATGGGGACGGTAGGTCGGAAAAAAGGTGCAGAGATGCCAAACTAATGACTAATAGTAGTACATGTGAACAAGAAGCAGCTAGACGATACCATGAGCCGAGTTGATTTGAAACACGTCGCCCGAATTCTACTCTTCACCTCGGTCATCGGAATTACCCCGATCATGCCCGGGCCGCCGGTTCGGATGCTTATCAGAGTATGCATGACAAAGCTGCACATATGTTTCTCTACAGCTCACTCTGGCCAGATGCGACATGAGAACTTCCAAGCCATAGTGGAGTAGAAGATGACATCAATCAAAAAGCTACACCTACATCCAAGACTCGCGACTACAGCTTCAACCTCTTTCCATCTTCTCTAGCAGCTTCATCACCTCCAACACCCCTCTTTCTACCTTTACTAACCTCCTTCTCACTCTTTCCAACCACAGTGACACCTTTCCCACTTTTGACCAACCCTGCCAAAGCACGTTCCTTTTCTCCTTTAGCTCCACCCTTCTTCTTGGAATACAATTCAGCCATATCGCCCAAATGTTTCCTATCTTGTTTCTTGGCTTTCCTCTTTCGGTCCCTCAAGCGCTGTGCTTCTTCCGGAGTCAACTCTGATCGGGCGACCAAAGATGCAGGAGTGGACGGGTTTAGAAGTTCTTCGGGAGCTAACATTGTTGATGCACTCGAATGCGATGGAAGGGCGGTTTCCATAGATGTAGTGGGTAAATTGGAGATTGTCGTGATTTGAGCTTTTGGCTACATGGTCAACAAACAAGCCATTAAGATGATCATAATGGGACATACCTGTTTAGGGACAAAGTTCAAACTACTCAAAGCATCCAATTTATAGCAAATATCATTCCAGAGATCTTCAATCTCCTGGTGATCCTTCTTGAGTTTAGCATCTCGAGGATCAACACCTTTACCACCGGCTTGGGCGGATTGATATTCCTCCTCGTAGATCTCTGCAAGGGATTTGGATGACTGTTTATCTTGCAGTTCAAAGTATCGAGAAGCGAGGAATGGCGTAGGCTCGTAAGCTCGAACTCGGACTGTCGAGTTGAAGTCGTTCTACTCATCAGCACAATCAAGATACCGTAATGAAAGAGCTCACATCGAGAATACGTTTCTTGATGAGTTCCTCTAGTGACTTGACCACTTCCTCAGTGATGACCGGCGTAACTTTTCTAACGTGCTCGAAATCGAGGTCTTCCTCCAACAAAGAATTTTCAGGTCGTGCTCTAGAAGAAGCCTCTCCAAGTAATGTCCAGTCTTTAGGTCCAACAGCTTCTTGTTCGTACTGGGCAATCTGGTCTGCTAGAGCTTTCTGTCTCTTTTCAAAAGTCGACATTGCTGCTCGTCAGCACTCTTCTATAGATTAAAGGTGAACATACGCTGATCACTTGCTTCATCCTCTTCATCGTCATCGGCGAATAAGTCCTCCTTGAATCGACCCATGACTTCCCTTGCATCCTCTTCTACATCCTCCTCCTCCTCTGCCTCCTCTTCAAAGCTGACTCCTTTTCCCTTCTTGCCCTTTTTACCCTTTGGTTCCATGACTTTAGCTTTTTTGGACTTTCCAACGGGTTTTTGAACCGTACGTGGCGCATCAAAGAAATCGGAATACATGATACCTACCATCAGCTCAGAGCGTTCGACACGGGTTTGAAGAAGTAGGAGTGTAGGCATACCTTCATCATCCCCGACACCGTTCAACATCAATTGCCCGACATCCTCATCCAATTCTTCATCCTCATCATCGTCCAATCTGCCCGAACTGAGGGATGTCGCCTCGGCTTCTTCAGTCATACGGTTGAAGTCGTCAATGGAGAAGAATTGATCATCCAGAGTTGGATGGCGTCGGCGACGAGAGGGACCTGCTTGTTCTTCCTCGGCATCGCCATCTAGGGAAAGTCCCTCATCGCTGCCCATGTCGACGTCTTGATCGTCATCCTCATCATCATCATCCTCGCCATCCTCCTCCTCGCCATCCTCCTCCTCGCCATCCTCCTCCTCGCCATCCTCCTCCTCGTCGTCTTCATCGTCATCGAGAAGATCTTCATCTGAATCGCCAATCTTTGTCCCGTCCTCAAATTCGATCTCACCATCTTCGTCACTCCCTTCCAGGCTATCTCCTTCATCATCCTCATCGTCATCATCGTCATCTTCCAATTCACTTCCACTTTCATCCTCATCATCACTTCCTTCTTCCTCCTCTTCCTCCTCGGCCTTCCGCATCATCTCTTCAAATTGCTCTTCTGTTAGATCCCCCAATTCGCCATCTCCAAACATCTGTCTCATCTCCTCTTCGTCCACATCATCCTCATCATCACTACCTTGTTCCTCCTCTGCCTCGTCCTCATCGTCGGCATCCACAGGTCGTTGGCCTCCAGCGGAGATGATCTCCTTTGCGACTTTAATATAACCCGGTGCTCTTAATTCCAATTGCTCCCAAACCTGTTCAATCTCTAGGCCGGAGGTAGTGAGTTCGGAAAGGGGAGTGTGAGGGAGGACATTTTCCGGTTCCGTTCGAGGGGGCGAGGGTTCTTTGCCTTTTCCTTTCGTAATTGACCTCAATGTGATCGGTGTTGGTTCAGCGATAGAAGCGAGGAAGGGGTGTATGTGAGAATGAGAATTGTCCTCGAGCGTCACACCTATATATCAGCTCATGAAATTGGCACGGATCAGTGATGAACATACCAAAGTCGAATAGATGTTTAGTGACTTCTAGCGCTAGTTCCGATAATCTCTCATCGCCCTTCGAAGCTAGCAAATGGACTCTCTCATCAATTGCCTTTGAGAGCCCATGTAGGCTCTCTACGAACGAGGTTTGAAGTTCCATCTGGGTGATTGATTAAGTGTATAGGTGAACTATATTTTACTGGTAGACAGATGGACCTGGGTTAACTGAATTTTTGATTCCGTCTTGAACCGTGTTCCTAGGTGGAGGTATAGTAGTACTCTTGGCTTATCAGCAATCATAGAGATGGCTTCATTCCAAGAACCACCCAATCATCAGTCTCTTCGCATTTCGCGTTGTTACCCAGACATCAATAGGCGAACAGAATGTCATCGAACGACTGTGTAGATTGCGCCCCGCAAGTCCCGTTCGATCATTCGGTAGATACCAAGAAGCAAGCTCAACCGGCCAGCTTGAGCACCATGACCCAGACGCCTGTGCCGAACACTCTGGCGGGTCTTAGCTCCCACACAGCCATGCCCGAATCCAACAATGAGGCTGCACAATCGCCAACAGCAGAAGAAGATCAGACTCGACCGCCTACACCAGCATACCCTCATATTACCATTGAATTTTGTGATCGATGTAGATGGTGAGTCTCCCCTCTACCCTCAGATAGCGGATCAGACTGACAGTCAGGGCACCAAGAGCTACATGGATTCAGACTGAATTGTTTTTAACCTTCCCAACGCCAGCAATCAAATCTATAGCACTCATACCGCTAAATGCACCCGAGACAGGTGGCCGGTTCAGAGTATGGTTGGATCAAGGTGGTAAAGGAAGTGAGCTGTTGTGGGATCGAAAGGTATGTCCTTTCATCAAGATCTCTCTCCCCTTCCGGTACATCCCAAGTAACCGCGGGAGATCACAAGAGAAAGGAGCGGACGAGGAATTATGCTAATTACTTAGACGGAAGGGGGGTTTCCAGAATTAAAAGTCCTCAAGCAACGCTTACGGAATTTCATTCAGCCAGAGATGTCGTTAGGGCATTCGGATAAACCAGGGACAAAGGTGATTCAGCAGTAGATGGACAGAGTGGCTAGGTTTGTACGCCGACAGAATCAGCATCATCATGACAGATAAAGTTGTATATACACTTGGGTATGTGGTTCTGGTAGTATGCATCTCGGTATCTGCTCTATCGAATGCCCTGTTTCTACCCATGCACAGCTATACAAGTGTAGGCTGGTTTGGTAGAAGCTGCTAGTCAAAGTGCCACATTTACCGAATTGTGCCGAACATGACTGGCTTACGCGGCAACTCCTTGACCGATATTTCAGACCCGTCAATTCTACAACGCACATCACCTTTCTACCTACACAACTACCTAGAAACAAATCTATACACAATGCCTCGATCAGTAAGATTCTTTCTACGTTGCCTCTAGGTCCAAGGCTCACATTCAGTCTGGCCGATCTTCCGCTCGACCTTCCGCTCCCCGATCCGCACCCGCCTCCAACACTCAGCAACGAGGTGCCCATTCCGCCGCTTACCCTGCTCAAGCTCAAGCTGCTCCTGCACAGGCACATGGTAAACCACCAGGAATGCTAGCTCAGGCAGCATCAACTATGGGAGGTGCTATGGCTGGTAGTGTTGTTGGACATGGAATCAGTAATATGCTTTTCGGTGGTCGATCTGCTGAACAAGCACCTCCTCCTGCTGAGTATGCCAATCAGGCTCGGGAGGTTACTGGAAACTGTGATATCCCCGCCAAGGGTATGTTTTCTCTATCAAACTATGACATGATCACAAGGTGGTCGGATACTGTGAGGGGTGGCAAGCTGATATTTCAGATTTCACAAAGTGTCTAGAAGCTACAGGAGGTGATATGACTTCGTGCGGTTACTACCTCGAGGCCCTCAGTACGTCATCCTCAATTGAGTCTTTTGTGATGAACAGTACTGATTTTACAGAGGCTTGCCAGGCCGCCGCCAAGCCATACTAGATGTGCTTGGTGTAATTTCGATCAACTTCATGGGTACTCTAGCACATTTCTTGGAATGCATCAATCACTAGTCGCACACGACATGTCTGCAGTGCATCACTTAAGCTGCCGAGCATATCTGCAGTGCATCAGTCAATCTGCCGAGCCCGAGCTATAAGATCAGTATTGGGACACTGTGAAAATTTCCTACAGCTACCTGTTTGCGAATCTGAACGCCGAGGCATCGATCACCGTCTCTCATACTCGTTTGTGGTTTACTCACAATCCGCGATCATCCCTCTGGTTGTTTTTGTTTGGAACGATGGCCGGATGTCAACTCAGTAGAGCCAGACAGCAGTCAAGTATCTCAGTCACGTTTCTCAACCTAAATTGCGTTGGGGTTTTACTGATTCACCTAAGCCCTAAGACAGCTGCCGTAGACTCCCTCAACGAGCCAAGCGACTTCCGCGGACTGATTATCCCGAGTCGGAAGCTACCGAGCGGTGGGGGGTGCGCGACGGCCGCGGTGTGTCTCAGTTTCCAACCTGTATACGTGAGGTCCGCTTGTTTCTAGCATACACTACCTTTCAGCGATTGATCAAGTAAAGTTTCAACCTCCTTCATCTTCTGTCAGTGCACGCGCGCCTTTGAAAGCGCGAAGTGTGTCGACATAATGTATGGTAAAACAAGTAAATAGAACTGAGGAAGCAAGCAACGACTCGGCGAGTTTGTCTGGAATCGTGGCTGGCGCCAGCATCACCGCTGTCTCCGCACCGTGTCGAAGGGCGCGCATCGGCACCTGATATGCCGATCAATCCGCGGTTATTGCTATCAAACAGATAGGGTCGAACGGACTTAGACTCCTGACCACGACTACACACGGCCAAATAACATGGTTCAACATTAATCCGGACGCGCTTTCGCGTCTGAACCGAATATTCCCGTCCCATCTCGCCCTCGCGTATGTTCCATGTCCTTACCTTGCCAAGACTATAAACAGATGTCGTGTGCTCATGTGCCCACGTCCGACATGCCACATGCCCAATAGGCCTGGAAACCTAAACTTACCAAATAATCACACGCCTCGGCACCGATCAAATCCGCCTGAAAAGAGGTGGTGAACCCAGAAAGGCTCCGGAAGAAGTCTGTTTCGGATGATTGGTTTTACCCTATGCGGACTTTTATCAAACAACGCCACCAAGGGATTCTTCCTCTCTCTTCCAGGTACTGAGCTTCTTATGTCGATCCTTTGGGCAAAATGTGGCGATTGATTAGTATTACGTTAGATGTTGTTGTGTTGAATTGATGCCTCGGACAGTGTAAACTTAGATGACCGACTGGGGGTGGTAGCGTGATTGGGAAAAGAACGTCTTCACTATCGTTTCTTGCTTCTTCCACTATCAGACCTCTACCTTCGACATAAAGGCAATACCCTCGTCACCGTTACTGTACGCTCCCTAGGTGAGTGCCATAGAGATTATTACGAGATTGAATTAGTCATATTAACTTCCTAGCGTACAGGTGATTTGAACCTTAAATACTGGCATTCCGCCTTGAAATAAAAGGGGGAAAGAGAAGGTGTTGTTTGTCCTCTCATACATACAGACCATATAATACATACAATTACCCCACGGACCCCTCTTTGATTCTACTCCATCGTCCGTGCACCGCTCCGACTTCTCGAACCGATTGCTTCCTTTCATCCTCTCCTTCCCCTTTCATTACGCCGAACCACTCTCGCAGATGTCGATATCGATCTCACCTAAATCACAACCCACTGCATTACCTTCAATTACATCGTATACGCCATACATGTCTCCTTCACCGAAATTAGGTCCAACGACCTGGTCTACATCTTCAATCTTACCCGGTCCAAATACCTCTCCTCGCCGTACAGCTCGACGATTATCCTATCACCTCAAGAATAGGGTATCGAAATATTCTGTTCCTCTAGGTCTTGGGATATTTATCACTTCCTTGTTCCTCTATCTCACCTACTCGAATGGTTCTTATATGCCTTCTCTATCGTCCTCGAGGATATATAGCAGGGATGACGACCGGACATATAATACTGGTGGATTTATAAGGGAGGAAGGAAGTAATAATGGGTTATCATTCCTCGATTTAGACGAGGACGAATTGATTGCAGAAGACGACCTATTCTGGGATACGTATCAAGAGAAACAGGCTAAATCAAAGAAGGAGCAAAAAGAAAAAGAAGAAATGGAATCAAGGCGTAAAGAAGTCATTAAAACCAATAAAGCACATTCATTAAGGGCATTAATCTGGTGGATTGCTCAGGGAGGAGTACTGCCGACTGGATGGGATGTACCGAGTAGAGACAGTGTATCGAAGATGGGATCCAGTGGGATGGAGAAGTTATTAGAGGGAATTCAAGGGGGTGTAGAGGGAGATGAGATCTTCCAAGCCGGATGGGCAGATTTCGCAAAGGATAGATATAGAGTTGTGGTCTTTTCAAAGGTCAGCTCATCTTATCATCTTATTCTACCTCCAGCTGACAAGATAGACATATTGCCCATATTCCAAGAACGCCAAAAACATTCTCGATAACTATGAACTCACCCCAGCGCCTTATAAAATAGAACTAGATAAACGTCGTATGTCCCTCCCCTCTCTCCCAATTGAGTTAAGAGCTGACAAAAAGCCGACTACACATACATCCAGACCCTCCTATCACACTTGACAAATCGTCGAACAGTCCCCAATATCCTCCTAGATTTCAATTCAATAGGAGGATCAGATGATTTAACCCTAATTCACGGCGAAGGGGGATTACAACGTCAATTCCAAGAAATGGGCTTGGTGCCAGGATGGCATTGGAAAGCGCCATCTCAACATAAGAAGCTCAGGCATGGGAATGGGGATGGATTCGATCCGGATGATGATACCAAGGAATTGGTTGATGCGGTTCTGGAGGAGGAAGATAAGGCGGATTTGAAGGATTAGGCGGGATTGCACGGGTGGTTCATTTTTTGGGTCTATGAGTTTTGGGATGTTGGGATCCGAGTTCGAGGGATTCGTGACTTGGTCAAGCATGTAGTTGTACAAATAGCGAGTATAGTGGGGAGAGGATGTCAGTAGAGGTAAGAGTAGTAGATCAATCTCCGAGATCCATATAGAGATGTAAGGGTACGATAACCGGACCACGAGATGTCCGGCACAAAGAGGGGTAGAGAAGCTATACATAATGCTACAATATCATGCCACAGGCTCATCACCTCAATCGAGGTCCGCGAGGGAATCGACCTTTTCTGAATAACATGGCAGCTCCTAGACCAGCTACGATTCCACCAAGATGTCCCGCCGAGTCGGTAGTAGAGTGAGGGCGATACACCGCTCCAAAGAGGTCGTACTGGATATGAGCTTCGTCCGCTTCTAACGTAATGGAGTGATTAGGTAGGGTACGAGAGATCGAGAGGTAAAGGAAGGGATAGCGAATAGGCGAAATAAGAGTGGAGTGACGGAAGAAGACGAGACGAGACTTACGGCAAAGATACCACCGGCGAACAACCAAGCTGGCATTGGGACTACAAAGAATAGTAGGAATTGGGTATTTGGAAACATAGCAGCGAAGAATGCTATTGGTCAACAATCAGCAATCGAGCTGTTGATGTCCGACCGTACTCAAACTGCGTGGCACGTCTGAGCCCCACTGTGAGGGGGAAATCGGATATGAGATGGGGGAGAAAAGCAAACAAGGAACTCACCCATACAAGAGTAAATCGCTCCAGAAGCACCTTCACTACTTGTTGTATGATCGCCTCTGACCCTTCTCCAGAATAGAGATGCCATTGTTGATGCGATTCCGCCTACTAGGTAAAATCCTAGAAATCTGACATTTCCAAGTAATCTGTCATCAGCTCCTTCCAACGCCGACACCACGGACAACCAGAATATCGTTACCTAGAAGAATTCCCAAGAGGAGGGCAGAGAGAAACGGTGAGAGAGGGAAAAACAATGAACAAGAGACATACTGTGCAGCGGCAGGAGCCATGAAATATAGTCCTAGACAATTGACGAAAATATGAGTTCCGCTCGAATGCGAAAAACAACTAGTCAAAAATGTCCATATTCTCCCAGCTTGAATGTTCGCCTCATTGATCAGGAAGTTACGAGTCATGAACTGATACAATGATGGATCTCGAAATCGTTGATAGGATGTCTTGGCGTATTCCCATAAGAAGTAAATGGCAATGTTGAGGCCTAGGAGACCGTAGATCTAGGATTAGTGGTCATTCGATTACAGTTCCCGCGAGGTGGGCAGAAGGATCTAAGGGGAAGATTTGACGTACAATGTATGTATGAGGAAGCCTCTCTAGGTAAATCAAGCTTCGTTTGAAGAAGCCAGGTTTAGGGGTTGGTCCCCCACTCCGGCCTGATCTCGGGAAGTAATTTGGTCGCATTAGGTTTTGACGAGTCGTATGGAATGAGCGAAGGAATGAGAACGACGCATTGGGTAAGGCATTTGAGCGACCCTTTGGAGGCGCTGGGAAGGATATGGGTACCGGACGACGTGATGACATAGTCGGGAGACATGGTTGTGATGACGATCCTGTTGATCGAGGTGATTGGCTAGAGAAGAAGCGGGATGGAAGTGCTTGTTTAGGAGGCGTGATCGTGTGTCGTAGGATCTGACCCAGCGATACTGGAAGTCTGAACGACATCTCGCTTGTTGTCGTCCGGTACTCAGCAGTCGATTGATGGATAGATGCAACCTATAGAACCGCTGACGATTGATACATATGTGCCTGGTGACCTGTTAAATCTGTTAAATTCCAAAAAGTTCAATCCACCTGAGCTTCATTCATTCATCATCATTACCACCTATCCTATCACCTACGGCCCTCGTCGCCACCGAACTGCTGGCGCGATGTCATTCCCAAAGATATATACGGTCAATGGTCCTTCATCGACATCAGCAGCTTCACTCCCATCATGGATTACTATTAAAACGAAACCTACCCGAACAGCACAAGGCCAACGTAAACGAGTGAAAACTCAACATCAACTTGGATCACTTGAATTGATTCAAGATTTCGCTTTTCCTGGTTCTGGAATCAAGATCAAGACTACGGAAGATGGGGAACATGTTATGGCTACTGGGACTTATAAGCCTATGATCAAGGTTTGGGAGTTGGACCAGCTGGCTGTTAAATTTGAGAGGGTCACTGAGGCGGAGAATGTTGATTTCGTGGTATGTCTACCAGTCTGATCTAGATTTGACGAGCTGGAGAGAAGAGCTGATTGGTCAGATGCTATCAACAGATTGGACAAAGTCTCTACATTTACAGCGCGATCGATCATTACAATTGCATACTCAAGGTGGTTTACACCATTCAATCCGATTACCAACCTACGGCCGATCATTAGGTTACCATTCTCCCTCTGCCGACGCCCTGGTAGGATGTACAGGAACAGAGATCTATCGTTTCAACCTAGAAGAAGGCCGGTATATGACTCCACTCGAAATTGCAAGGGGATGGGGGGATGATCGTGAATCAGAAGTGGAAGGAGTTAATGTTGTCGACGTGAACCCTAGACATGGCTTGTGGTCATTCGGTTTAGATGGTGGAGGAGGAGTGGTGGAATTTTGGGATCCAAGATCAAGATCAGCATTAACGAGGTTATGCCTTCCTTCAGAGGCTTTGTTACCTGCTACGACTATTGATACGGAATCAATGCTCGCTCCACCTCTTCGCAAGTTATCGATTACGAGTCTAGCTAGTCATCCGACTGACGGACTCTCGATGGCGGTCGGGACGTCAAGTGGACATACGTTGTTGTATGATCTTAGAAGTCCTTCGCCATTCGCAGTGAAAGATCAGGGATACGGAGAACCAGTCAAGAGGATGGATTGGTTACGTGGTGGTGGATCTCAAGAAGATTCAGGAAGAGTCATCAGTGCCGATAGTAAAGTTATCAAAGTCTGGGGCAAACAAGATGTAAGTCACTTGGTCCCAGAACTCGAAATTGTCGCCACTGACAAGCTAGCCAAGTACGAATTACTTATCCCTGCATCCCCCAAATTCTCTAACCGACCTCCACGCTGTACCCAATTCCGGGCTTATTTTGGCATCATGCGAAGCACCGGAAATGTGTTCTTACTACATTCCTGAAATTGGACCCGCTCCGAAATGGGCTGGATTCTTGGATAATGTCACCGAGGAAATGGCGGATGATACATCTGCAGCTGGACAGGGTGCTTACTCTGATTACAAATTCGTCGATAAGCAGGAGCTCGAAACGTGCGTCTTTTTTATTGTCTGCTGTAGACTCCTCTAACTGATAATAGACTCGGACTCACACACCTTATCGGTACACCGGCACTTAAACCATATATGCACGGTCACTTCCTTTCACTCAAATTATACTCTACCGCTCGACTTATGGCGAATCCCAATTCATACGATGAACACCGAGAAAA
The DNA here is from genome assembly GCA_026538405.1 of Cryptococcus sp. GC_Crypt_2. NCBI lineage: Eukaryota > Fungi > Basidiomycota > Tremellomycetes > Tremellales > Cryptococcaceae > Cryptococcus > Cryptococcus sp. GC_Crypt_2. The sequence continues at coordinate 14,619 of JALPCC010000104.1, forward strand.
ACTCATCAATGCTCGTATGGAGGCCAAAGCAGAATCAAGAATTAGAGCCAAGAAAGAACAACCAAAAGTCAATAAAGCCCTCGCTGAGCGATTACGTCGATCAGAAGCTGCTGCTGCTAAGAAGGGCAAGTCCACTGCTGGTGAGGAAGGTGGTGTACTTGTGGATCCTAGGTTCAAGGAGTTGTTCGAAGATCCAGAGTATGAGGTCGATGAGCAATCTAGAGAGTTTGCTTTACTCAATCCTGCTACTGTGCATAATGCCAATTTGGCCAATGGCAAAGGAAGCAAGAAAACCGCAGTTGAGGAGGAAGAGGATGATAGTGCCGCTTCTTCCGGTCTTGAGGATGGAGATGATGACGATGATGAGGAAGAGGAAGAGGATGAGGATGAGTCCGAGGCTAGCGGAGATGATTCAGATGAAGGGGATTTACAGCAATACGATCCACGAAAATTACACCCAGATCAAGAAAAAAGACAACTTTTACGAGCATACCAATACCGACCTCAACTTCAAGCTGGATCCTCCTCAGGACCAACAACAGCATCCTCATTCGGTCAACGACTACATTCCTCCAAATCCAAACCGGTTACAAAGGAAGATCCTCGATTATCGAATGTTTTGGCAATGCGACGATCAGGAGATGGAGGCATGGAAGTTTCGTTCGTTCCCACTGGATCTACCAAAGGAGAGGACAAGATTGAAGAAGAATTCGATGGGGGTGCACCTAAGAAGAGGGATAAAGTCGAAAGATTCGGACATGGTCTACAGAAGGGATTGGAGGAGGAGGAAGGAGGTGAAGGGGAGAGTAAGAGTGGTAGAACCAAGAGGAGGGATCCGGGCAGGAGTGCTAGCAAGAACGCTTTCAGGAAGAAGTAGGCGAATCGGGCTGATGATGTTTTTGACGGTGGCCTTATTGGCGAGTGTAATACTGCTATGCATACTACCTATCTTTACATGCCGGGGCCATAATGTACACTGACAGTATTGTAGCTTGTCTCGTCAATGCCAAGAAACCTCTTGCCTATCCCAATGCCCCACTACGGTACAATCACAGAACAGCCACTAGCATAATCCCCACAAAGGCACCAACAGCTGACCCTACTAATTTCCGCGATCCACTTGATGTTGTCTGGTATCAGTCCTCTCTCTCTCGGGATGTATATGACCGACATACATGACCATAAACGACTCCATCAGCCCCATCACTTAGATTCGGTGTTCCTGTCGTCCGGAATTCCGTCCCACTCTGTAAATTGGGTACAGTACCCGTTAATCTAGTCACAGGCGCCGAGACTTCTTCTGCTGATCCAATCGCTTTCGTCGTTGTTCCTTGAACGATCGGGTCGGAGGAAGAGGAGACGAGGGTATCGCTCACGATAGGACCGTTTTCAGATTGTTGACGTGGGGACTGGGATTGATCCGTGTTGGAATTCGGTAATGGCGCTGGTGGAGGGGAGGAGGAAGGGAAAATCACCGATGCTGACCATGAAGAGGAGGGACTGGGAGAAGCAGAGGGTGTAACAGAAGTAATAACAGTAGCTACCTTCACGACAGTCATTGATTGAACCTGAACGATCGTTGTCGGAGCGACAGACATGGCAATAGCCGTTGAAACCATTGTCTTCGTTTGAACCTGAGTTTGGGTTTGAGTTTGAGTAACAATTTGCGCTGATGGTGGTTCTTCATTTTCACCCCAATCTCCATATTCACCTCTATACCCTCCTCCATATCCACCCCTTTGACCTTTCACTAAATCGAAAGCGAGAGCGAGAAATATGATTAAGCGTATCATCGTGATATCGTATATTTGAACCCTCCAAATAGCGGACTATGTTATAGATGGGTGATGGAGCGTCAAGTAGCTGTTATCATGTACACGTCAAAGAGATATGAAGAGTAAGCTCCGCCTTTTCACAGCTTTGTTTCCTCGATAAGATATAAGGTATAACCTCGGGCAGTCAAGCCTTGGTAATTCCAAGCAATGGGGAAAGGACATTGGATCCCGTTGATTACCAGCGAAGGTGGGTCAGAGTCAGAAAGGCAGTTTGTATGGGACGCGTATCACTTTGGCCCATTGGTTTGGATTCCAGCCATTTTATCGGCTTGATGTTGAGTGGAAAGGGGTAAGTTGAACGAAAGGAGGTTTCGAACTTTGATCGCGTTCCGACCCGGATCACCCGACTCGAGGCATCGCATCTTTAACGAGCCCTCGGCTTGTGCACTGATTTAGTGTTCGATCGCCGTTGTCCTTGCCTTCTCGGCATTGATGTTAGACGGAATTCATACCTATGATTAATCACCTTCGACCGATGCTCATTGTGCTTGTCGGGAAACAGATTCAAGAGAGAATAGGCGCCGCACGTGCGTTAACGGAATCAAAGTGCCACAGTATACAAATCTCCGTATTTAGTGGCCGGGAGGCGAACGTCACTTATCTTTATATTATTGTGGATCCTACTACCATACTCATATACATTAACCAAAAACAATATGATGAGATCAGCAACTCTACTACGATCAACTGCCTCGATGGCTTCTTCTTCTCGATCAGTATTATCTCGATCGATTCGACCCGCCGCTTTTCAAGCACCAAGGCAGATCGGAGTGGCCAAGAGAGGTTACCACGAGAAAGTCATTGATCATTATGAGAACCCTAGGAATGTCGGAAATATGAACAAGAAGGATATGGATGTTGGAACTGGTCTTGTTGGCGCACCGGCATGTGGAGAGTGAGTTGGTCTTTCGAGTCCGCGTGAATGACTCAATCGTTCCGTGGAGCATGGGAGTGATCGAGATTCTGATAATCAGTGTCATGAAGCTACAAATCCGAGTTGATGACAATGGTGTCATTTCCGATGTTAAATTCAAGACATTTGGATGTGGATCCGCAATTGCCTCGAGCAGTTATATGACAGAGAGGGTCAAGGGAATGACTTTGGAGCAAGCTGGTCAGGTCAAGAACACCGAGATCGCAAAGGAGCTATGTCTACCTCCTGTCAAGCGTGAGTTTTTCTCCACCTTCTCCTGAGCTCTCAAAATGTCTTTGGAGTTCTCATCACCCAGCGTCAAGCTGACAGACAGTACATTGTTCATTACTCGCTGAAGACGCCATCAAGTCAGCAATCAAAGATTATCAGTCCAAGCGACCTAAGCTTGATGCTTCGGTATGAAGCTGTATCTACCAACTGGCCATAGCTGACGTATAGGCAACCGCACAGGCTGTTCAGCAACAGGCCCAGGCTACCGCCTAGTTGGGTAGTTCGAGTGATTAGTGGTATCGAGGTTCGACTCGGGTGATATGCTGTACGACGTGATGTTCAGTCAGATTTTGGCAGTGAGAACGATATTGTACTGTATTGTACAACAGATGCAGCAGTTCCAATGAGATAATGAGACCGGTTATTGGCTGAACAAACGTTTGCGCAAATATGTCGAACCAACCGGATTTCCACATCACATCTCTTGGCTTATGCTCGGTTTACCTGCATGCAGATCAGGGACGTCAGGTCACATGGATGCGACAAGTCAGTCTATATTGCGCTATCGATATTATCGATTATCACAGTGATCTCCATGGACTGCTCAGGCAATAATCGCTTGGGCTTACGAATCCCTAAACCCCTTCCCGAGTTCTTATCCACAAGGTCAACCCTGACTCACGTGGGCTGCGGTGCAGCACCCACGATGTCGTATTGAGCACGCTTGGCATCTCTCACCTTGACGAAAGAGAGTATCATGTCGTGACAACAGCTGGATGCTATGATCAAGAGACACTCTGAATCCATATATTGCTGCGAGAATGTGTTGTGGAACAGTAGTGATAGTACCCCAAAAATGCCCCCGTCGATCGCTCAGAGGCTCCGGCTGAGAGAGTGTAATGTAATTGAAAGATGCCCTGAGTAATGATTGCTGCGGGAGGTGGGAGAAGCGATAAGTCAGCCAAGACCATGCACGTATTACTCGTATAGAACATCGGTATATACTATTTCAATTCTTAATAAAAGGCTCTGATACTCTGTATCGTAGACGTTGCACGGGATAGTTGGGACAAAGAGTTACCAGGGTTTACCTATTCACACCTCCACTCTCCACTCTCTACTCTACCCTACCTACACTTGTATCTATCAATCTCATTGCAGACCGCGTTGTATTCACCCCGACACCAGCACCAACTATCTATATATCGGCACGCTCAGCATATATCCGCACCGCATACACCGCACACACACGCGCATGGACAATCCACACACTAGAATACATAATTCGAGTTTACAAATCATCTCCCTCGGCAACCTTCCACTCAACACATGATATAGCAATAGCATACACTCTCGAGCATTCAATCATACTTCCGCGTGCCCCGACTCTGACCCTACACGACAGGACCCGCCTCCAACTCTTAGAACACGATGACTTCACTCGTTTCAAGACCCGCGTCTCCTCATTCCGACGCTTATGGATCATCGGACTCTCCACCTCTTCCCACTCCTCCATCTAGTGGTTCTAGCGGTACACTATCTTCGAAATGGAAGACCGTATTCAAGATGGGCAAGTCTAGTAGCAATAGTGGGAATGGGAAAGGAAAAGACCGTTCAGCTTCGGGTATAGATGTTGAAGATGGAAGGAGGAAAGATGATTTATCGTCGAGTACGAGTACATCTACGACTACTACTGGAATAACAATGGGGGAATCACCAGTCCGGAAGCCTTTCGAAAGGAGTTATACAGCTCCAATGTCATCTTATTTTCCCCCTGTTGAAGGTCCTCAGGCGGTCCACCAACCCCTTCCTACCAACGAAGCCAATACTCAAACCAATCGTGACCTTACTGGCTTGGGTACAATGCGTACGGGTCGACAAGGCAGTATTACTACAGCTACAACTTCGACTTCATTATCAAACTCAAATCACTCAGGAGAACAAGTTCGGAAATATAGTCATAGCGCCACTGCTATGACTGATCGATCTTCCCATTCATCTTCTTCACAAATCAACGGTCATCTCGCTTCTTCACATTCGCATACCACTGGGACTGTACCTCGATCACCTGGTTCTGCATTTGGGGGATTTAAAGCTCGATTCTTCTCGAATCCAGCCAAAACAACGAGGGAGAAGAGTCCGACAAGGACCGTGGGGAAACAGGATAAATATAAAGGTCTGGGGATTGGGACTTCGACAAGTACGACGAGGGATCAATCAATTGGATCTTCATCATTGTCACCTTCCGAGGTCTCTCCCGACAAGACATCTGGAACAATACCTAGAACACCTAATCGGAGGCACCTCCAACCACCACCGTCTCCACTGGAAAGTAAAGATACACCTACAAAAGGATCAGCAGCAACGCGATGGTTACGTCGAGTCGTCTCTGCTCCAAATACAAAAGCACTCCTCTCTCAATCGACCTCATCAGTCCCTCCAGTTCCATCAATGCCGTTGCCGAATTCAGCTATCCCTTCATCACCCGTAATCGTTATCACATCTCAAGAGAAACCTCTAGACTCGCCTACGCATGGCTTGGGACTAGAAGATGAACAAGGACAAGGGATGGAATCACCCACGAGAACAAGAAATACACCAAGTCCACATAAACCATCCATCACTTCTTCCCTTAATCCGAACCCAGTCGGGGTGAGGGGTCAGAGGGCGGCTACGATAAGTAGTGGCGCGAAAGCAAAGGATATACAAGCTCAATTAGGCTTAGGGGTGTCGGGGGAAAGTCATCATAAACAAGTCTTCAGGCGGACTTACTCTAGTAACTCGATCAAAACCCGTTCGGTACGTTTCGCACTCTTGTATGCAGGTAGTAGCTGATGATCAGGTGGAAGTTACGCCGAGCTCGTTCCAAAAGATTAAATTACTGGGTAAAGGTGATGTCGGAAAAGTCTACCTAGTAAGGGAGAAGAAAACGGAAAAGTTATTCGCCATGAAAGGTGAGTTCGCCGACGTTTTACCTCAAGAGGAGAAAAGACTGACTTTTAGTACTGTCAAAGAAGGAAATGATCAAGCGAAACAAGATCAAGAGGGCATTAGCAGAACAAGAGATCTTAGCCACTGCGAATCATCCATTCATTGTCACACTATTCCATTCATTCCAATCTCAGGACTACTTGTTCTTCGTCCTCGATGTGAGTTTCATCTGCACTTCTGGTCTCAAGACTCAGAGAAAGGGACAAAAAGCTAATGACAGTACTGCATGGGAGGAGAGTTCTTTCGTGCACTGCAGACTCGTCCCAACAAATGTCTTTCGGAGGAACACGCCAAGTTTTACGCTGCAGAGGTCATAGCTGCGTTGGAATATCTCCATTTGAACGGGTACATTTACCGTGATCTGAAACCAGAGAGTAAGCCAACATGGATGACATGGGAGCCAGCTGATGTCAGACATCCTTTTACATCAATCTGGACATATCATGTTGTCAGATTTTGACCTTTCGAAACAATCTGGTGAACCTGGTGGCGCTCCCGCCACGATCAAATCAGGTGGTCCTAATGGCGTATGCCTCATCGCTCTTTTCCTTAAGTATTGATGGGCTAATCATTAGACAATGTTGGTTGATACTCGATCTTGTATCGCGGACTTCAGGACAAATTCATTCGTGGGTACAGAAGAATATATCGCTCCGGAAGTTATCAAGGGTTGTGGACATACTTCTGCGGTCGATTGGTGGACATTGGGGATACTGGTATACGAGATGATTGTAGGTGTCTCCCTTCGTCGGGTCCTCTTCTTGAGTGGACTGCGGCAGAAGGACGATCATGGTGTGATGGGGCTGATGATAGTTTGCAACCACCCCATTTAAAGGCCCCAACCGGAATGCTACTTTTGCAAATGTCCTGAAGAATGATGTGATGTTTACAGAGTCGATACCCGTCACCAGGTGAGTCCGTTGACACATCGAAAATCAGGCGAGATGGAAGCAAGGGCTAATGGACAGCCTGTGTAAATCGGCTATCAAGAAATTGTTGATCAAAGATGAACATAAGAGGCTAGGATCGAATTCTGGGGCCAGTGAGGTGAAAGCGCACAAGTGGTTTACATCTGTCAACTGGGGATTATTGCGTCACATGACTCCTCCTGTACGTATCCATGTCTCTCCGATGGCATGAGAAGAGATCTTAGACTGATCTCTAGATCATTCCGGCTGAATCAAATGGAATCGACGCAATCAACTTCCGAGCTATGCGAGATTCAAAATCAGTAGATCTAGAAAGAGGTAACGACATCATTCACGCCTCTGCAGTCTTATCGACTGAATCTCTTACACCGGGCATCCAAACTCCAATGGAATTGACTCAGGGGACTCCACCGCCTGATCAGTCAGATGGCGGAGGAGGTCGAGGTCGAAGTGCTAGTGCTGCACCACGTAAAGAAGAGGTTAATCCCTTCGGAGAGTTTAGTTCTGTCACGAGAGATATTGGCGACTACTGATTACTTCCGGAGCTGGAGAGCGGATGAGTTGTATGCCTACTACCTGTATATACCTTGACGACATTATGAATTATGCATGCGGCTTGAGACCGAGTATGGGTGTAGGACATGAGGAAGTGATGGAGATTGATGTAAACTCCGTTGACGCGCCTTGAACGCGTAGAGTAGACGAGTTGAAATTCAATGTTCTGACCATTTTATATCACCTTCAGTCACTTTTTTTACCGGACTAATCACTGCTGAACCGAAAATGCGCTTGTAAGCTATCGTATACCTCTCTCTGATCCTGGTAATATATTGATAGTAGGACGAACGTCACACCCCCACCTGAGACATTGACCATAGTGGCCGAGAGCCATGCTGACAATTCGACCACAGCGGATAAAGGCAAAGCCACGATTGATAAAGGGGCAATTGAGGAGAATGCACACGTTCTCATAGCTAAGGGTGCGAAATCGATGGCTTTGAAAGGGTACGAGGAAGCTGTACAGCAGTTTGGGGAAGCTCTGGAGAATATGTACGTACTTTGCGGCGGTCCCCTCCTCATTTTGTATTACCCATTTCTATCTGTACTGGCACATCTATGCTATATCTCGTAGTGAGACTTTTGGCTGTTGGCTAATTTGCAGGAGAGAAATCTACGACGAGTTTGACCCGCGTATGGCACCTGTTCTGCTCAGTTATGGGAAAGCATTATTCGAACTTGGATTCAGTCAACAGGGCGTAATGGGTAAAGAGGAAGTAGAGAAGAATGCCGATGGTGGTAAGTTTCGACTATTGCTTCCCGTTTTGCTCAATGGGAAAGGCGTCACTGACGACTAAGGAAAAGCCAAAGAAGAAGAGGAAGATGAGCCTGTTGGAAAAGGGTTCTCGTTCGCGGAACCCACGTTCGAAGCCGAGGGTGATGACGAGGGAGGAGACGAACAGGAGGAGGGTGAAGAGCAAGGGGAGGGCGAAGGAGAAGGGGAAGGAGAAGGACAGGTTGAAGGGGAAGGGGAAGGAGCGGAAGAGCCAGAGGACGATTACAATGCCGCTTGGGAAGTACTTGATGTTGCGAGGTCTATTTACTTGAAAGTCCTTGAGGATAATAAAGGTGAAATGAGGGAGGAAAGGATGAAGTTGGCAGATACGTATCTAGCCCTGGGCGATGTCTCTTGTGAGACAGGTGAGTGTCCCTTTGATCAATTCCATGGGTAGGGGGGTGCTGACTAGCAGAAAACTTCCCACAGGCAGTAGCCGACTACTCTTCCGCCCTCTCTATCCAAAGCAAGATCCTAGCGTCATCATCCCGAACTCTAGCCTCTACACACTATCAACTAGCTACCGCCCTGGAGTTTTTACCTCAGAAACGTTCCGAGGCATTACAACACGTTCAGACTGCCCTATCAGGTTTCCAATCTCTCTTATCGGAACTGAAAGGGGATACGCCAACAGACAATGAAACTGTCAAGAAGATGTCGACAAAGGATAAAGAGGGGGAAGTCAAGGACGTCGAGTCGTTGATTGGAGATTTAGAAGTTAAGATTGAAGAATTGAAAGCTGCGCCTGAAGTTGGGGATTTGGTTAGTCAGAGTATCGATCATTTGTTGGGTAATGGGGAGGGCACGACTGAGGGCTTTGGGGGATCCGCGGGTGCGGATGTCAAGGAGAGTGGACCTGTCAATGATTTGACGAGTATGGTCAGGAAAAAGCCTGTCAAGAAGGTTCAGCCTCAACCTGTCGCTGGCGCAAGCGGGAGTGGAAGTGGAAACGGGAATGGTGATGGAAATACTGAAGCCAAGAGGAAAGCAGAACAGGCCGATGGTGGAGCAGAGAAAAAGGCCAAGGCCGAATAGGTAGACAAAGATGTACTCGTAGACGGAGACGCCCAGAACGACCTGGGGCCTTTTCACAGACCGACCAAACATTTGGAAGCATCCAAACCTTTTAAAGGCATCGGATGCATTGATTGCACTCTGCTCTATACTTCTATCCATCCACAGTTCTAGAACAACAGTCCGAAGGGGTACGAGCCATTCTTCATCTTGAATAACCTGAAAAGGAGTGAGAATACGACAATCAAGATTCCTAGCCAAATGTAGACTCCTGCTCGTTGTTTTGAAGCCGACGTTTGGGCGGGGACAAAGACAGTCAAAGCGATGATTGAGAATGCGAGTATGCCATCTACAGATCAGCGCTTTCCTTTGCCACAGTGGCTTCCGATAAAAGGGTGAATCCGCCGGCGAAACGCAGGAACTCACAAGTACCAGCTACTACCTGACTCTCGACTCCTAATTGATTCTGATACCCACCAGCTATCCAACTGACTTGTCCACTCTGACTGACACCAATGTACGGAGCGTTCTTGATCCTATTCCACATGAATCCACTCGTAAATGTAAGAATGAGGACGATGGAGAAGACACCCCATATGATCCTAGATTGGACAAGAGGGAGAAGGAGGTCCCATGTCGAATAGAGGGTGAATGCGCCAAGCAATATAACCGAAGGGATGACGATGAATGGGATAGGGTTGAATGGTTTATGGAGGTTGAATGGGGAGGGGGTTAATGGGGATACGAAAGCGTGTAGAGGTTCCGGACCTAGGCCCCTGATCGTAAGCCTGATCTGATCAGCGTAAGGAAGGTGAACTTACTGCCTGTTGAGATCGTAGGATACTACAGAGAGTTTGTTGGATTTATTGGGTCCAGTAGCTGCGGGGTGATATTGCACAGTAGGAGCGGACGTTAGGCCAAGCTATTCGTCAGCCATTGCGCACTCTGACGGCTCCACGTGCTGTGGACACGTACCCTTTGGTAGACAGCCTGCCCGTCTGCGAAATCTAATTGAGCAAAGAAATGTCCGTCCTTGACCTGTGCCGACTTCCTCCTCCATGAATCCGCAACTTGATTAAAAGAAGGTTGGAATTTGCTATAAAGTCAGCCTGGCCCAAGTCAAGCAGCTGTCAAGAACGACAGAACGTAGGAAGACTCACTGGCAAGGTTCACATTTGAATTGAGGTGCCAAAGCAGTCAAGAGGACTAGAGCACTGTAATCCCTATCTGCACTAAGCAGTTCATCGTAAGAAGCCGAGTCGAGCTTGATGATTCCATTTTTCGATTTTGAAGCTAGATCTACCCATTTCTGACGATCTGCTAAAGCTGGGATTGCTAGAGCTAAAGCTAGCAGGGTCGTGAGGAATCGCATCTTGTGGTATGGTGTGCAGTATGTATTGGCAGACGGAGGAGTGAGTGGGGATGCTCTTTACTTATCCGCGCCAGCCATTTAACAAGTTAGACTGTAGTAAAGGCAATCCTGACAACTACGCCAGATATTACACTACTTATTACCATCCATCATGTCCTTGGCGGACGCATTACTTGCAGACCTTGATGGTCTATCAGATGATGGCGGATCTGATAATGAGACCGTCGCCCCAACCACACAGGCTTCTAGCTCGACCGTCAAACACCCAGCCGACTCGCCATTCGGTTCAATGGGCCCACCACCTTTACCTACTAAACTAGTCGCTGGCCAGAAACGTTTAGCAGAAGCTCTTGATGGCGGAGGATTGGATGATGAAGATGATGAGATGGATGGTGGAGGGGTCAAAGCTGGTTTTGTCCCGGAAGGAGGTGTTAGACCTGCTGAAGAGCTTGACGCGGAGGATGTTGAGAATACGGATTTGACAAGTGTAGAAGATGTCAATAAGGTTTCAAAATTGATTTCGGGCAAGAGATTGAGAGAGGTTATCGAGGTAAGCTCATATTTTCATCACGAAGGATAAGCTGATTGTAGGAAATCGATAAATACTCTAGTAACCCTACCGACATGTCTTCATCCAGTGGCGGGCCATTATCCGAGAACCCAGAATATCATCTCGTCGTTACTGCCAACAACATGTCTGTCGAGGTCGACAATGAAATTCTGCTAGTACACAAATTCATTCGTGATCACTACGCACCACGATTCCCCGAATTGGAACAACTCATATATGATCCTTGGACCTATATCGCCGCTGTACAAGGTATCGCCAATTGCGACGATTTAACCAAAGCTCCTCTTCCCACCGTCCTCCCTTCCGCTACTATTCTATCAATCACATTGACAGCTACCAATTCGAAAGGTCGAAAATTGACACCGAAAGAATGGAGGACTGTCGAAACAGCCGTCGAAGTCGCTACGAAATTACGTGATGCTAGAGAAAAGATCTTTGCCTATGTCGAATCTAGAATCACAGCGGTGGCACCCAACATCTCGGCTATCGTCGGTACAGCGATTGCTGCGAAGCTACTCGGTCTCGCAGGTGGTCTACAGGCCGTCTCACGTACGCCAGCATGTAACATCATGTTATTCGGTGCTCTTAAGAAATCACTGGCGACATCTCAATTTTCAGCGGCAGGTCAACAGCGTCATACGGGATTCATTTTCCAATCTCAAATCGTTCAATCCGCTCAACCGGAAGATAGGAGACGGGCTCAAAAAGCAGTATCTGCGAAAGTGATTTTAGCCGCTAGGATCGACGCTTCTAAAGGTTCGAGAGATGGAAGTTATGGGAGGAAGATGATGGCGGAGTTGACGAATCGAATTGTGAAAATGGCTGAACCACCACCAAATAAAATGACAAAAGCACTTCCTATTCCTCAGGAAACGAATAAGAAGAAGCGAGGTGGAAAGAGGTAAGCTAATACGCTTGCCGATGTCGAGATGAGCTGACAATTCAGGGCTAGGAAGCAGAAAGAGGCATATGCCCAAACTGAGATCAGAAAGTTGCAGAATAGGATGGAATTCGGTAAAGCCGAGCAAGAGGCTGATATGGATGACGAGTCGGTTGGATTGGGTATGATTGGATCATCAACAGGAAGAGTCAGGAGTGAAGTCGTCGACTCGAGAAGTAAAGGTGAGCCCGCACAGTTCTCAGCCTCAATTCAAGCTGACCAAAAAAGCCAAACTCTCAAGAGCCAACAAACTCCGTACTCAAATGCTTGGAAAGTCTCAATCTGCAGAATCGGGTACATCCACCTCACTCTCATTCACTCCTGTCCAGGGGATTGAAATCGTCACTCCGTCTCTGGCCGCGGCCCAAAGTGATAAAGTCAAGGCAGCGAATGACAGATGGTTCGCTAGTGGAATGTTTACGCATGTCAAGAAGGAGGGTAGTAGTATACCTGGCCAGAAGTAGTAGCGACAGTCACATACTGGATGCATTTCATGTTGTAAAAACAGTCAACAGGGTGGCGGAAGATCGTCGGTGACGTCAAGTCGAATTCGCGTCTTGCTTGCCGAGTTTTATGCTCTTGTCACTTAGTCGACCTGACTTGTCACACTACTAAACAAATGCTACGGCCACGACCGCTGGCACGGCAGATGCTTGCACCTCGGCGCATATTGTCGGCTCGGGGCCCAACACTAGGTCTTGCACGACGCTTTCAGTCCACAACAGCAACAAACGAGGATGTCGCAGAGGATGACCGACAATCCGCTTCATTCTTCATTTCAAATGTCCTACCAATCAAGCTCGCCTATTGGGATCCACGTCCTGCCATCGCTCGTCTTCGAGAAGATACACTCATGGAGCAACTGAGCGATATCGGGTCCGAAATTACAGGGAACGGATTTCGTATTGAATCATGGGAAATCTCACGTAAAGATGGAGGTGTATTTATGCACTTTTCATATATACCTCCGTCTTCACCTCAGAAACAAGACAAGGAAGGTGAAGAGATCAATAAAGATTTATCCGCAATCAATGCATTACCCGAGAGGAGTCTAGCGAGACCAGCTTCGCCGGGACGATTGTTTATGCCTCAGCTTGTCGATAGCGCAAAGAAACATGGAGGATTTCCTAGTTGGTTAGGGCAACAATGGGCAAATTGGACTAGGGGTCAAAGTGGGGATCTAGGGAGAGTACCGGGACATGAGCTTTATGCAATGAGGGGTACAGTGGGTGTTGGGGTTAATGAGGTCGATGGGACTGTCGTTAAAGGAAGTGGGAGTGGGATGAGGGGTATACAGGCTTTGGCTGGAGATGGGAGGGTATGGTTGGTCAAGGGTAGGCAGTGGACCGAGGTGTGTTCTGTTTGCGAGATATGACACTGGCTGATGTTATAAGGATATGAACAGGTTCCCTTCAAACAGGCTAAGAGTCGAGTTTGATGGACCGGACGTTTCTCAGGAGATGCTATATACACTATTCCGAGTAGGCTGTTTTGACAAAACACAGTACTCCGAAGGACAGAGCTAATGATCTAGCCATATGGGCGTGTATCTGACATAACACCCCCAGCACCAGTCCCGTCCGGTTCTCTAAGATTCGCAACAATATCCTTCTCCCGTCTCTCACCAGCAGTCACAGCTATTAATGCTGTGAGTCAAGTCATTTTCCTGTCGATTCAGCAGCTGATGGCAGCTCCATGGCTATTCTACAGCCACAAACACAGCAGATTTCACTCTTCGAGCATCAGGTCGTCCGTCAGAAGAAAAAATCACCCTATCCCGCCTCCGGCTTTATTACGAAAGACCACTCAAAGCTCATGCTATCCGAGACTGGTTAAGCTCACATCCTCGTTTAGTTCTTCCTGCTCTGGCTTTCTTGATTGGTACTCTTTCTTACACCGTAAGCTTTCATACGTACATAGGGAGGGAAACTAATGACAGTTCTTCGATCCTATACGAGCATTCTTTGTCCGATCAAAATTGGAAGGAACATGGGATCTAGAAAATTACTCCGTGATCAAAGGTCAGTAGTGACTTGGCACTCCACCAAATACATACTCATCAGTAGCAATCCGTCAACGGTTCAAGCTTCCTCAATCATTATCAATTTTCCATTCTTCTTCTTCATCTGATACGGAAGCTCCAAATTCGGACCTGGTTGGCCAGAATGCATGGCGGGACCGTATAGATGCGGAGAAGAGCGTCGAGAGGTGGTTATCTGAATACCCCAGTACTTTCATTACCCTCACTGGACCCCCTGGTAGTGGGAAACAGAGCTTGCTGAGTCGTGTGTTGAAGAAGGAGGAGAAGTGAGTTTACCAAGTCGTGTTTTGGTATTGGCTGATTATAGGCCCGCACTTGTTATTGACTGTTCTGAGATTGGGAAGGCAAAGAATGATGCTGGGCTCGTCAGTGCGCTAGCTGAGGAGACTGGTGAGTCGATATGTATTTAATGTTGGATTAGCTGAATACCAGGCTATTACCCCGTTTTCTCGTTCTTGTCATCTATCAATGGAATGATTGACCTTGCTTCGGTCGGTCTAATCGGTCAAAAGGGTGAGCTAGCCGTTACGTTTCATATTGGCCCGAACTGATTGTAAGCCGGATTCTCGACCCCCATCGACCAACAATTGCGGCAAGTCCTCGAGATAGTCGGCGGAGCACTCAAAGACACCTCGACACACCTACGCGATAATCACAAGCAAGAACGACAGGATCAAGCGGATGAGGTCAAGATGGAAGAAGAACGTCATCGCCGCTTAGATCTCATCAAGAGGGGAGCATGGCACGATGGCCGACTTGACTGCGTTGCTGGTAATGGAGTCATGTCAGAACTGGGATATGGGGAAGAACCTACACTAGAGACCGACCTCTTCGCGGCAAAGACATCACCACCATTGATGGACGACGTTGCTCCAATAGTTGGTGAAGCTGTACCTCCCACCTTCGAATCGCTACCACTCATTCCTCAAGCTGTCGAGGACAAGTCTTCTTCCGATGTCGACGAAGAAGCCGAGATGATCAAGACTTTACCTATTGTGGTGTTACAGAACTTCGCCCAGAAAGCAGGTAAAGGAGATGTCTGGAATGTCCTCGCAGAATGGGGAGCGTCGTTGGTCGAAAACCGAATAGCACACGTTATAGTGGTTACCGATTCGTCGATAGCTACAAAGGCTTTGACCAAAGCTCTCCCAACCAAGCCACTCAACAGTGTCTCTCTAGCCGATGCCGATGAGGCCAACTCTTTGGCTTATGTCAAAGATAAATTGAAAGGTTCAAAATTGACATTGTCTTCGGAGGATAGTACCGAAGTAGCCAAGCTTGGTGGGCGGATGGTCGATCTCGAGACTTTGGTTTACAAAGTTAGGACCGGAACGCCAATCAAGCCTGCAATTGATGATTTGATCCTAAAGAATGTGGTTGAGTTACGGAAAGCGGCCTTTGGGGACGATGCGGAAGATGCAAAGAGTCTGCCGTGGACCAGGGCACAGGCTTGGAAGGTGGTGTCGGAATTGGCTAAACATGGCGAGGTGAGCTGAGCAGCCCTTGTCAAATGGCTGAGAAGCTGATTATCTAGACTTCTTATTCGAAAATACTACAAGACTTCCCATTCAAGGGTGCTGAACAGGCTTTGAAAGCTATGGAGGAGCATGATCTAGTGGGCATCAGCTATGTCGAAGGTCGAGCATCAAAGGTTAAACCTGGAAAACCAGTCTACCGATACGCATTCCAACAACTTGTCAACGGTATGTCGCTGTCCTCTGAGCTCAAGCTGACAAATTAGACCCAGTTTTCAAGTCGTCAAACCAAATTGAATTCAACACTCAAGTCATAGCTTCTGCTGATAACAATATCAAAGCCTGTGAAGCTGAATTATCTACTCTAAAAGAGATCACAGCAGATGGAGGAGATGACAAGCTCGGAGTAAATGGCAGTAATTGGTTAGGAATGGGTAAACATTCAGCCATCAAGGAAAGGGCTAAGTGGTTATTAGAGAAGATGGCGAAGAATGTTGATAAATTGGGTAAATTGGAGAGGGAGAATGAGGAGATGTTGAAGGTTCTGAGCGATGGACGGGCCTAGACCAGGGCATGGGGATCGGAAGTCTTGGTCGTCGAATCATATTGGATGTTGTATCGATGCACTACCTCGCTCATCAAATGCATATATATGCATCTCTGTGACTCATGGTCGTGTCCTGCTACCACCAATATTTGATCCCGCTCATTCCACTCAAAGCTGCCACCCAAAATATCGATCGTCAAATCCGTCTTTATCACTACATTCACCCGACCCATATTCCCACAGCAGTACCGGATCGATGCGCTAAGCCCTTCGCTCGCTGAGCTCGCTATCCTCGCTTCTGAACACTTCGAGGCGACTCCCAGCTGATCATGGCCGCCCTCATCCCAGCTCTTGCAAGAAGTCGGACACGGGTCGATCCGTCTGTGGTTCGACATGTCCTTCAGCTTGTCCAAGCCGAATATCTCCCTGGACCTTCGTTCTCCTCGAAATTCAAAGCAATTAGCTATGAAGGTCGTCGATTTTATAGCTCTGAAGGATCTGGATCGTCATTCTTAGCTGTTCTCGTGAGTTCATTTCGTCATGGATCGCTGGTACTGATGCTTCTAGCCCACTCACACTCGCTCTCGCTTGACGCCATCTACCATCCCATCATCTCGCCTTGTTCGTCGACATGCTGCCGCTGCTCAGGCTTTGGAGGAGGACACCGATGTATATCACGACTCACCTTTACCGTTGCATTATCAGCCTACTCCCGATGATCTCGATGTATCAAAGAAAGGAATTCCGCGGCGGAACGAATTCGTCTATCCACCTTGGACCAATCTTCCTGAACATGTCTCGAGCGCTCTCTTGTCCGGTCAACAAAAAAGCCCCGGCAACTTTCGTACAGCATTCGAACTCCATGAATGCCAATCAGGGCAACTCGCTCAGATGACCACGCTAGACGCGGTTTTTCTGATTCACCTTAAGAATGAGGGTGACAGTGAAGAGGGTACCAAGCCATCCCAGTGGGCTTGGCTCTCCGGTCAACTAGGACATATGTTGGCTGCGATTCATGACGCGGGACCCTCGGCGTTCCACCACGACATCTCAGATTTCGGTAATGTCATACAGGCATACTGTATGGTCGAACTGGGACAGGTGGACGAGGCTCGACGATTACTAGAATCGCTGAAAGCTCGATCGGAAATGGCAGTGGTGCATGCAGTTAAGGCATTGGTGGAGCTTGGACTCGGCAATACACTGAGTGCGAAGAATCAGATGATTAAGGCAATCAGACGAGGAGTAACTCGCTCCGGTTATTGGATGACGGATGCCTGTCTGGAATCAATCAAGCTGTATCTCAGACAAAGCAGCCCTGAAGACGCTATCGAAGTTATGCGGAAAGGAGGAGACGATTTCCTACGACTTTTCTCAGACAGGGCACGCATGGAGAGTCTACCTCGTCTGTCTCAATTGTGGACGGAATGGCTTGCCAGGCTTCCCGCTTCGATTTCGACCACCAATTCGACGTACGACGGATTACGTGTACAACGCATACATTTCTCCATCATCGCCAGTTTTCCGGAACGGAGTCGTGAAGCCCTCGAGCTATTTATCAACATGAGAAATCATGAACAGGCTCGGAAGCCCGTCTTGCGACACATCCGAACGAGCGATGCCATCTCGCTATTCAAGAATCTGGTCGGAATTGAGCAAGTCCAGGCGGCGATATTTGTCTTTCACGAAATCAGACGATCACGACCGCTAGCGCGTGATCAGATCTCGACCTGTCTACATTGTCTTTCGCTGTCCAAATTGGACGTGGCACAGGAGATGGAAGAGATTTGGACACTCCTCAAGGCTATCACCGAACCTACACCAGCAGAATGTCTATCTATCGCCAGATCACGCTCGAAGAAAGGCGACCTCGCTCATACCAGAGAAGCTTTCGAAAAGTTGGTCGACCTCGACCTCGCCACGGAACATCGCAAGAATCGAATCCTACTTCGCGCAGCGGTCCAGGGCGCGCATGTCGATGACGCATTACACTATCTCAATTTGGGGATGCAGGTCAAACCAGAGATCCGGGTGATCAATACAGTCCTCGAAATGTTGGTGCGGATCAAGCAGGACGATCGGGCTTTAGCGCTTTATGAGACCATTCCCACCTTTTTGCTCTCGGATACTGGCCCGACCAAGCACACGTATACCTCCGTCATTGGAATTCACTCTCGACGTCGAGATCTTCAAGGTGTGGAGAATACCCTTCAATCGATGTTGGCTGCCAACGTCGATCCAGACGCGGCAACTTGGTCAGCGATCCTCAACGCACACGTCGAGTCTGGCGATTGGCCTGGAGTCGTGCGTAGATGGGAGGACATCCCTGAGGAATACAAAAGGGCGGACTCGGTCGTAGCGACTGGAATGAAGGCTATGGTCTTGCAGTCATTCGCATTCTCGCGTGTTCTCGCCGTATTCCGGTCAATCGAGCAACCGACGACACGCCATTGGGCACTAGTCATGCAGAGCGCAAGCGACCATCAGAATTGGCAAGCGATGGAAGGGCTTTTCCAGGAAATGCAACTTGCATCGCAGCAATCACAGGAGGCTGCCAAGCCCACAGTCTACACCTGGTCCATCGTACTCCATGCCTATCTACGAGCCAACCACGCCAAAAAGTCTCAAGCTATCTATGACGATATGCTTGCTGCTGGAATCGTGCCAAGTAGCGTTACGTATTCGATGATCATCGACTCATATGCCGCAGACGGACGACCAGGAACGCTGCAGCGGGCGCAAGAATTCGCCATGTCGATATACCGATTAGCCAACTTGCCCGATGCTGCATCAAGATTTGCGGCAGAAAGCGGCGCCCGAGGGCAACTTCACGAGAATTTACTTAGTCCGCTCGTCATTGCTGCCGGACAAGCTGGACAGCCAGAGTTGGCTGGCGAGTACTTTGATCTAGTGGCTGAAAAGGCGGAACCCAGTCTACCTCTCTACACTCAGTATCTGGATGCCTGGCGAAAGGCTGGCGATTTGCACATGGTCAAATCGATTTGGGCCGAACTCTTTGCTTTGGCTTGTCGCACTGTCGCGAGTACACCGTCCATTTCAACTCGTAAATCAACGACACGTACGCCCGAGAATGCTCTGTGTATCCCGCTTTCGATCGTGTTAATCACGCTCGGCAAAGAGAAGCGTTTACTGGATATCAAACAAACCTGGAACGCTGTTCGATCGGCTGGATTTGGGTTTGACGTGGGCAATTTCAACCATCTCGCTGTATCTCTGGCACAGTCGGGGGATGTGGAAGGAGCTTTCGGTGTAGTGGAAGACGTTCTGATCCAGTCGGACCAGAATACCGGCGTGGAGAGGACGCCGCAGGCATCGATCCCTGACGCGACCGACCCATCTTTCAGGCCACCAAATCGTCGACTCGAGAATCTCTCTTCCGACACTTCAACATACTCTTCTGATATCCCGGAACCGGTCAACATTCTGGAACCCACGATGGCCAACGATGCACTATGGGCACCCCACTTCCACACTATCGCCACACTCGATACACTCATCTCCCAACTCGAATCATCAGAGACCAGTCGAGCATGGCTAGGTCTTATGAGTGAAGAGGCAGAGGCAGAAGAGGATAGTGAGGGTGACGGATCACCAGTCGAGCTAAAGGAATTTGGGACTTGCGTCAGAGATCCCAATACTGGTCAACCAAAGAAGACGACTGCCAAGGGGTTGTTGATGAAGTTGAATCGAAAATACGCTAAAGCGATGGCTTTGGTGATGTTTCATAGGAAGAAGCAGGCTAGTATTGCACAGAGAAAAGTCACTCGTAAGGAGCGAAAGACTGGATGAAAGGCGTGGTTGTAGCTATAATACATCATTGCATTTACACTGTGTTCAATTTCCACATTCGGCCCGGTCCGGCACTGTTTCCCTTACTCAACCGGGTTATTGTCGTTTATTACATTACTACCATAACCTAGTCGAGATGCATCGCAAGAACGTCGCCTTGATCGGGGTCAACTCTCGGATCGGTCCAGCAATCCTCAATGCGCTACTGGCGTCCTGCGAGCCTTTCCATATCTACCTATTCCTCCGCCCGACCTCGAAACCCCCACCCGTACAATCTCGACATATCACCACGATCACTTTACCAGACCCAGCCTCATTAGAAGACCTTACAGACGCGCTACATCACTATGATATCGAATATGTCGTATCTGCCCTGAATGCTGCTCAATTCGAACTCCAGAAACTCCTGGCGGATGCCGCACTGGCTGCTGGTGTTAGGCGATACGTACTGGCGGATTATGGGAGTTGCAGGTCGGATGATCCATACATTCTGGACTTACTACCCAATTTCAGGAGGAAGCGAGAAGTCAGAGAACACTGTATGCGACTCGTCGAAGATCAGGCAGCAACTTCCTCTTCGATGTCTAACCCAGACTCCCATTTCAGCTGGACAAGTATATTCACGGGGCACTTCTTCGATTACGGACTTAAATCGGAATTGCTAGGACTGGATATCAAGAACAAGAAAGGTATATTATTTGATGAGGGTAACGACAAGTGGTCTACAAGCACGACGGCTCAGATTGGACGATCGGTAGCTGCTGTCTTAAGCAGTGAAGAACGATTAAAAGCGACATCAAACAGAATACTCTTGATTCAGAGTTTTCGGGTATCACAACAACAAATCCTAAATACTGTCAATCATCTACTAGGTCACTCAAAGCAGGTGGAAGTGGAAAAGGTGTCGTCAAAACAGTTTGTTAAGGATAGGATAGAGGGAGCTGCAGATGGTGATTATGAGGATACCGAAGAGATGGTAGCTGTACTAGGGATCAAGCGGACGGACTGGAAGGGGGATTCTGGTTTCGCGAATGAGGTACTGGGACTTGAAGAGGAGGATCTAACAGAGGTAGTAGGAGTAGCGTTGAGGGAGATGGGGGAGATCTAGTCTGTACTACATGCAAGAGTTCCTGTCGATGTAACAATTATCCGCGCGGAACATATAGTTCTAACAACAGCTGCTATCACCAATCTTCACTAGTATATCGGCTAGTATAACCGCTTCTCAGGAAGCATCCAAATTTGGATTCCGACTAGAACCGCGCGGTAGAGCAGGGTTCGACTCCCTGGTGGAGAATATCTTTTTGTGCAGCTTCCTGGCTTCTCGCAGAGCTGCAGTTCGCCTTTGAGTACCTATGTATTTATTCCAGGGCGAGCAAGATGTGTGACTTTTTGCTCAATTTCGGTAGACAGGGTGGATTGTGGTCTTTGTATTGTGTTGGTGGCAAAGTCGGTACGCTCTCTGTGTAATGCTTGTTCAAAGGCATGATCACACAGTGAAATGCATGAAGCTTGTCTGCATGATGTCAATCTTAGGCTTTGACTCTGTAAATACTTGATCCCATCTCCTTATCTGCCCTGTAAACTTCAAGGTTACGACCGAAACAAGCTACGAGCTGAGTTCAGATTCATGTCGAAACACCTGGTATTTATACCTCAGTTGCAAAATCTCGAATTATTGGGCCTTGTCTGCCTCTTGTAGGGGCCGTTACGAGAGAGTCAGGGAATCTTGTCGGCTGCAATCAATATGGATGCTAGAAATAAGATGGGAGAGACTCACTGGATCAACATAGACAGTCTGGTGCACGAACCTAGACAAACCCTCGTAGACCGTTGCCAGAGTCAAGCGTCCTCCATCGACCATTCCACCTGGTCGATTCCAGTTCATTCTGGCTCGACTGCTATCATACTCGGTTCGTAGACCCTGTAAATGCCAGTGATAGCTCTCAAGAGTGGGGTTCCCTCGACCTTCGACAATACTCATATCCTCTGCCAATTCCAGTAGAATGTAAGGCGATGTAGCCCTTGTGGTAGCGCGTGTGCCAAAATGATCCTGCAAGCTATTACGAGCATTTACCTGTGCCTCTGTTTCAAGATACCTTATCCTGACTTGATTCTCGGAACGATGATGAAAAGAAGGCATCATGATCTTGAGTTCTTGGCAGATGGAAATGATCGACGGTTGACAATCCTCTATGACCGCTACGAATTGACCCCATTCGGAATGATCCAGGAGGTCCGTTCTTTCCGTGTTACCATGTGGGATAGAGTCTCTGATTCTCAGTGTCTGATTGGCGGTCAGAGTTCGTGTTCTGTCCCAGATATGCGAACATAAGGCATCATCGGCGGGTCGGCTGGGTGGAGTGGTTCTAGTGTCTGAGGTAGATCAGTGATCGGCCATGGCCACCAGCGACAGTGAAATCGTCAAATACTTACCATCTTGCGATACCGGAAGGTTCGACCATCGAGTGTCTCGCCCTGCCCAAGGTGAGCCGGTGAGACTGGAGATATCTGGCATTGGGTTACTATCAGGTGAAGCGAATGGAGGTTTCCGCTGTATCACAAGGCTGAGAGCCGTATCAAATAATGATAAAAGAGATGATTAGGGAGTATGGATCATATATAGGTGTTCCTTGTTCACAGGTCTTCGAGGACCGGGATTACCTAGTACATCAAGAAGGCTGGAGGAGCTGCTGCGAAGCCTTTGAGTCTTCACCTTTCGTTGAGTCAGCAGAGTTCCTTTATGGTTCCCTTTGAGGGTCTCCGAGCCTATTCTGCAGCTGGAAGGTCGCCGGGTCAGGAATCGAATATCTTGTATCAAGGTGAGAGTATGTGCGGACTTCGTTAGGCCTGTCACTCTGAACAAGTGACGCATAATGGGCCAGCCCCGGACTTACTGGCAGATTGGCAGGTCATGGTTGATCCATCACCGGCGGTAGCGCAAGATTTGGAAAGCCGTATCATGTACTTGTACTCGTGAACACGTGAACAGGCTCTTCACTCGTATCACGACGGACAGTACATCATTTCATGTTGCTCGTCTCAATCTCGCATTGGTTGCATTCACTGCAGAGATCTGCTTGACTCCTCATATCGGACAGAGGTATTCTCATTCAGGTGACAGCTTCGATTGGCAAGGCCTGTCCGTCTCATACCTTACGATGCGGTTGGTCGCCGCTCTTGTCATGGGAGTGAGAACTCGGTGGATGTATAAGATGCATAAAATATACTCTGACCAACTTACCCGCCTGATCTACCAGATGTCTAGTAACCTAAACATTAGCTCATGTCCACCCGCATTGAAGCTATACTTACTTCTTCCAAACAAAGTCCACCTCTTTGCCTTTTCACCACACTGGACACATTTCTGGTTTTCTCCGTCGGGGAAGTCACCGAATCGAGCTTGGTCATGTGGGATACAGAGGGATTTAGCCCCGGCAGATGGAGCTTTGACATCTTCTGTCTCTCCCTTGTTTGCCCTATTTGTCAGCTACTTGTTCTTGTTCTTTTCTTCATTCGTCTCTCCTGTCCTTCCTCCTTCTAATTCGTTTCTTTCCCTCCAAATGCGCCGTGGTGCCGAGAGTGAAATAGATACAGGATAGGATAGAACGAGAAAAGCGTATGAAGGATGATCAGAGAGCAAAGGGTAGATGGACATACTGAGATTTGGATCTTTCCTTGATATCATCCTCACAACTCTCCTGCTCACACCATGGCAAAACCAAGATATTCTTGGCATCCAATGTAGGAACAACGTCATCCCAGTTAGTGACCAATTTCAACCTCTCGTCCTGAACGTTCTTGGCTCGAGTGTACATTTCAGTCTGAATTTCATCAAGTGTACGTCTGATGGCGGTAGAAATGTCAGGGAGGGGAATTGACCATTTCTTGCCGTCATATCGTCGGACTGCAAGGGTGGTGTTTGCCTGGATATCTCGAGGACCGAGCTCGAGTCGTAGGGGTACTCCCTATACATCAGCTCCATATAACGTCGGGCATTGAGATGGACTGACTTTGAGTTCGTGGTCATTGAACTTCCATCCTGGGGTGTAACCTTCCCTCAGATCTGCCTTGGCTCTGATTCCAGCACCGATCAACTCTCGCTCCAGCTTGGTACAAGCGTCGTAAATAGCTTGGTTCTTGCCTTCCGCCTTGGACAAACCAACAGGAACGATAGCAACCTGCTGAAGCGCGACTCTGGGGGGAAGCACCAATCCTTGATCATCTCCATGGATCATGACCATCACACCCAACGTTCTCGTACTCAGTCCCCACGAGTTTTGGTAAACATAAGCCTTCTTCTCATCACCAGTACCAGTCTTGTCAGGATGCTCGACAGTAATGTCGAACATTTTAGAAAAGTTTTGTCCGAGGTGATGGGATGTTCCTCCTTGGATACCTCGTCCAGTGGTAGGGATAAATCCTTCGACTGTGGTCGTGTAGTCTCCTCCGGCAAATTTCTCCTTGACGGACTTGACACCGGGGATGACGGGGACAGCTAGTAGGTCGACATATACTCGTCGGTAGAGGTCCAGGATATCGAGAACTTCAGCATCGGCCTCGGATTTGTGTAGGAAAGCAGTGTGTCCTTCTTGCCACAGGAATTCTCGGGTTCGGAGGAATGGTTCTGACATCAGTTCAGTCCTGGGATTTGCATTTCTGAAGCTTACGAGGGTTCTTGAACTCCCATCGAACGACGCTGCACCACTGGTTCAACTTCAATGGCAAGTCTCGATGCGACTGGATCCACTTTGCATAGTCTAACATCAGTCTTTGATCTCTAAGCATGAAAAGTGGCCGCACAAGGGTACATGACAGTCTCGGATGTTGGCCTGATGGCAATAGGTTCCTCAAGATCGGATTGACCACTATCGATCAGCAAAGAGGCTAGAGTCTCTGGAATGTCGACTCACGCTCTGGTAACCCAAGCGACCTCTGGGGAGAAACCCTCCAAGTGGTCTTTCTCCTTCTCCAATCTTCCAGCCGAGATGAACATTGGGAAATAACATCCTTGGACACCTAGCTTCTTGATCTCGGCATCGAACCATTCTGATATCAGCTCCATCCTTTTTCTTAGCGATCATAGAGTCGTACCCTGGATGGTCTGCCAGATGTTGAAAGATCCTGGTCGGAGGATGTAACATCCTGAAATATCGTAATAGTCGAGCATTTGACCTTTGATGAGGACCTTTTTATCAGCTTACAGGTCCGAAGATTTGTATGGCTGTATTGTGCAGTGACCTACATCGGTGTACCATCCAGAGAAATCTTCCTCCTTCTTGTACTGAATAGCCATCTCATATAGGTCGTCTTTGCTGGAAGGGGCGGCGACGGGTGCGGCTGGAGTAGCGACTTTGGGACTAATTGTCAGTCTTCCTCTTGCTCCCAGCTCAAGCATTCGCACTCACGCCGACGATGGAGCAGGTTTAGGCTCAGCCTTGACCTTGTCAAAGTCCACAACCTTGACATCTCCACCTTCCTTCAAACTCTCCAAATAGCTCTTCAAATCTCCACCTTTAATCAATACAGTAGTCGAAGAAGCTGTCAAATGAACAGCATGCTCCTCTTGTGACTCTGCCAATTTCTGATCCAACAGCAGATGAAGTGTCTCGGGAATGGAAGATAGGGGAAGCGGAGAAACGTCGTCTTTGGATGCAGCGGAGGGAAGGACTGATTTAATTAAATCTTCTGATGCTAATCGAAGTTCCTTTAGGTTGAGGAGTTTGCCAATAGCGCCTGAATTGGTTTCTGTGGATTCTTGTGCGATCACGAGAACAGGAGTAGGGGTTGCTGATTTAGCTGTCTTTGGCTTGAATAGGAGCTGATCATGAGCTCGGTCCTTTCTCGCATTTCAAAGGGAGTAGAGTCTGACATACAGTCTTGGTCAATGTGACATTTCCCTTTCCAATCTTCTCAAGCTCAGCTTTCCATTGAGCACCATTGGCGACTGGGGCGTGCTCGTAGATTTGTGGTTTAGAGAGCGAGAGCTTCTCGAATCTAGCGACAATATCGTTATCGGTAATAGCAGACATGTTTGGAAAGGTATTGAGTTTTCGAGAGAGGAAAAAGGTAGTGGATGGTTTGCGCGATAGAGACCAGACTGTAGAAGTGATGAACTGTCTAGAGCTGGATAGCATATACCAAGGTAAAGTAAGATGGCTATAATGAAGCAGGACAATCAACCAACTTTACTCATGTACGCGACTCGGGTCATGCAATTGACACGTCATGAATGATCATGTCTAGGGTAAAGTGTGCAGTACATCCCAATCTACGAGTAGCAACTACAAATCCTCGACCTAATCAAGCTCAATGACATCGTCAGCCTTGGCTTCCGATGTAGACTTTTTGCTGTTGGGACCTCGGGTCTTGATGGGGAATGTCTTTGGGGGGTTGGCGGTCAACTTCTGAACTCGGGCAAGGGCAGATGCTCGGGCAACGGCGGCCTAAATGTCAGCTCTGTCCGCCACAAAGTGGTTTCAAGTTGAGACATGATAAATATTTGGATATTCGAGACGAGGGATGTGCCCGACCAGCACTAAGTCACCCAATGTGGTTATTGATTGGGGTACGGATAGGTCGGGCATGTAGAGTAATGTAGCAGACCTAATACGCTCGGCCCTTCATGTATTTGGTCCGGGGAGTTCTAACGCAGCTGCGGTGGGTGGGGTGGGGGTGTAAGTGTACCAAGGGCACTCAAGAGCTTGATCACAATGAAGATATGAGTAGAGACCCAACTCACTTGTCGGAGATCAGCTCGGTATCCCTTTCCAGCGGTCTCAGCAGCGGCAATCTTGTTGGCTCGTCGAGGACCGGTTCCTCGCTTGAGGACGACACCCTGCTTAGCGCCAGCGACCTGTTGTTAGCATATTCCGCATCACCAACATCTCATGCTCCAGTCCAAGCAATCCTTGTCTCCGAATTCCTCATTCAACCCCCCGTCTATCCCTGCCTCTGGACCAGTCCCATTCCAGCATCATCCATCCAAATGCTATTCTCCTATTTCTGCCTGATGGTAAAAAGCTCACCTGGTTGGGCTTAGCGTCCTTCTTGATCTTGGTGATCACGACCTGTCCATCGGCGTTGGCAGAGATGGAGATGGCCTGTCTGTTAGATCCGTTGCGGAATTCTTTCCTTCCCCTAACTCACCTTCTGGTTGGTGAGGCCAGAGTACTTCTGGGAGTGGAAGTTGGTCAAGTTTCCCTGTACAGTCAGTATTGACCTCGACAAATTGAGCAGTCATTCCCTCCGCCTGCATCCTTCTCCAGCCCTTTTCTTATCTTCACAATTGTTGGAATCCGACATTCATCATGACATTCCATGAACATTCCCTGCGAGCCTTCCCGGCCGTATCCGTATCTCTTCTGCCCACTCATATCCCGGACCAGATCTCAACGCGACTTACGGGCTCCTTGGTGAAGCTTCGGCCGTTCCTGGTAACGTGCTGGAAAGAGTTGAACTTTCGGATAAGGAGCCACTGGAGATCGGTCGACATTTTGGATATATGTATGGGGTTGGATCAGGTGGGTTCGTTCACTGCTGGAGCAATGAGGTGTCTTGGGATGCTAGAAGGAGTGCAAGTGATACCGTGGGAGAGTGCAGATCAAGGGTGTGGCGCGTCGGATATAAGGTGTTCTGAGGTATAACACCGATATCACCGATAGCTTATAGTTTTATCCCCTACCTTTTACCGTCATCCCGTTTGAAAGCTGCCTGCAAGTACCTCTAATCTACCCCATTCGAGTAAATCATCAATCATCATCACGGAGTGTCCAATGGACTACGCATATTTGTCGTTATAGCCCTTCACCACCTTTGTGCATCAAGGAGGTCATCTGCGAGTAGTGACAACCAATTCTTGGTATATCCTTTCAGCTGATCTCCTAACGCTGTCGATCATTGGCGAGATGCTAGTTTCATTCCGGATAGGATATAAGAGCCATAGCACAACCTTAACCTCACTGATCCCCTATCGCTGATTCTGGTAATCGATACAATCCATCAAAGTTGACTGAAATTACAACAATACCAGCTTTATGCCCTAGATAATATGCTCTGCCCCTCGATGTCCCGCGCCAATTCGGCACTAGTCATTACTTTCTCGGTTCCAACACTTCAGGTAACTCCTGCACCAGTACGAGGCACTCTCGTACGAACAAGGACAGAATCTGCCGGTCAGGTCAGTTATTCTTCTCTGTCTTGATCGCAAAATAAGTTAATGATTAGATATCCCCCACATCACTTTTACCAAGACCACCGAGATGTTTGACTCCATATCCCGATACATCTGATTTCCCGAATCATCTGGAACCTAGTCCACTTAGTTCACCGGCTTTCTCCGCTTACTCAATGAACGCCTCTACTAATGGCGGTACCGACGTCGATGGAGATGAAGATGTGGATGAGGTCGAGGATGGGGAGGGAGTGAATCTCAATGAACCAGAAAGCCCAAAGATGTCACCTGGAGCTAAAGCTCGGGCTGTAAGTCCTGCTAATTTGGTGGTTTGTACGTACAGTAAAGCTAACAGTCAGGACCACGCACGACTCTTAGCTCCAGCCCTTCATATGTCCCACATGAACTCCCCTACCGATATCAAATTCAAACTTCCACTTTCCCCTATGCCAATGAGGAAACTGAAGATGGAAGCAGAAGAGGAATACGGAATGAGTTCACCGATTTACAGAGGACCTAGCCCTATGCCATTCCTTCACGGTGACGAGGACAGCCTTGAGAAAGGTCAGAAGGTTGTAGAGAAAGAGGTACCGGTATTCAGCCTTACTTGTTACAGTCCAAGTTCCCCCTCTAAGGCTGTGGTATCGTGGCTTGATGATCAGCAAAAGCAAGATGTCACCGGGGTAAGAGGGGAACGAGAGGACGAGGCGGTATCAGGAGATGATCAGGCTGATGAGGGATTAGACGGGTCTTTAGGGAAGGTAGATCCTAGCCAGGTGCTAGAAGTACACATAGAGACTGTCGACTAGATTTTCTCTCGAGTGTATATCGATCGTCTCCCATACATGTACGCATGTCATGTTGGAACTCATGCAGCATCAGCGTGACCGATGACCCCAACTGGCGGGTGAGCCTAACAACCGCGTGACTGCCACGTTGCTGGAATGTCAGGCTAATCAGGCGCGTTAAGGTTACCCACCCTTAACGCCAACTCACCATATAGCTATAACCTCACTATCCTATACGTATAGATTGCCTTGCTGTACTTGCTAGCTTGGCGTATACAATCAGAGTCTCGCGGCCTACTTCTACTTCCACCTGGTCGCACCATTACAAATAAGCAAGTTGGACCGGTTTAGAGCTCTACGTTAAGATGGTAAGTTCCCTTAAGACTGGGCGTACTGTTTAACTAACATCAAGCCTATGTTATTGGATATCAATGTGAGTTTACATCCTCCCGCATATAAATACAAGCTGATGATGTAGAGGAAGCTCCTAGCCCGGTCGGATAGGGTCAAGTCAGTTGACTTCCATCCTACGGAACCTCATGTCATTTGTGGTCTTTAGTATGTCTACCCTCCACTCTGCCTTCCAGCTCGCCTGCCTGGAAGACTTGAGGGGCCAAGCTGATAAACAGTAATGGACAAGTCAAGATTTGGAACTATGAAACTCAGACCGACTTGAAGACATTTGAAGTAACGGATGTACCTGTTCGATGTGTTCGTTATATCGCAAGAAAGAATTGGGTAGGTCTCCATTGATGGCCATGTGGCATACTCTCATCAACAGTTCGTTTCTGGATCCGACGACTTTCAATTGAGGGTATACAACATCTCCACAGGAGAAAAGATCACTTCATTCGAAGCTCATCCAGATTATATTCGATGCCTTACCGTTCACCCTACATTACCTCTCGTCCTGACCGGTTCGGACGATATGACGGTCAAATGCTGGGACTGGGATAAAGGATGGAGATGTGTCCAGGTGCGCCTGTCCCCCTAATGCTACGCAAATGGGGTAAAGCTGATGGATAGATCTTCGAAGGACATACTCACTACATCATGGCCCTGGCTATCAACCCTAAAGACCCCCAGACATTCGCTTCGGCATGTCTGGATCATACTGTGAAAGTTTGGTCTCTTGGAAACCCGGTTCCCAATTTCTCTTTGGAAGCACATGAGAAAGGTGTAAATTACGTGGATTACTATCACGGTGGAGATAGACCTTATATGGTTACGACAGGTGACGATCGGTACGTCCCTCATTCTATCACGCTCTAATTGACCTTCGGACTAGCTGACATACAGACTGGTAAAGATCTGGGATTACCACGCGAAATCGTGTGTCCAGACCTTAGAATCTCATACTGCAAATGTCTCTTTTGCGATTTTCCACCCATCTCTTCCAATCCTCTTGTCAGGTTCTGAAGATGGTACAATCAAGATCTGGCATTCATCCACCTACCGACTTGAGAATACTCTCAGTTATGGTTTGGAGAGGGCGTGGTGTGTTGCGTATAAGAAGACTGGGAACGAGGTTGCTGTTGGTTTCGATGAGGGTGCTGTGGTAGTCAAGGTCAGTCTCTTAGACGATGGTGGGAATGGTGTGCTAATGAGTAGCTCGGTCGTGATGAGCCATCCGTGTCGATGGATTCAGCTGGAAAGATCGTCTATGCCAAGAACACCGAGATCCTTACTGCCAATGTCTCCAACCTTGGTGCTGACGGTACGTCCCTTGAGTCAGTAGATGTGTCAAGCTGATATGGTAGGAGAGACAGCGGAAGATGGCCAACGACTGCACATCCCGCTCCGTGATCTCGGTACCACCGAAGTTTATCCTCAATCCCTCCAACATTCTCCCAACGGTCGTTTCGTGACAGTATGCGGAGATGGCGAATACATCATCTACACTGCTCTAGCATGGCGAAACAAGGCATTCGGTTCTGGAACTTCATTCGCCTGGGCATCTGACTCCAATACTTATGCTATCCAAGAAGGCAAATCCAAAATTCGAGTCTACAGATCGTTCAAAGAACGTCCTGGATTCATCAAGTCGTCTGGAACATGGGCAGTAGAAGGTGTTCATGGTGGTACACTCCTTGCAGCTAGGGGTACTGGTTTCGTAATGTTTTGGGATTGGGAGACTGGAAATGTCGTCAGGAGGATTGAGGTGGACGCCACGAATGTCGCCTGGAGTAGCAGTGGTAATCTCGTCGCAATCACCGGTGAAGATACGGTCTATGTGCTTAGATTCGATCGGGAGGCGTACAATGCCAGGATCGATTCTGGAGAGGTGATTGGAGATGAAGGTGTGGAAGAGGCTTTCGACCTTGTTGCAGAGGTATCTGAGGCGTGGGTCGATCTCCATACTGTCGATGACTGGAAAAGAGCTGATGTACAGGGTCAAGACGTGTAAATGGATCGGCGACTGTTTCATCTACACAAACGCTACCAATCGATTAAGCTACCTCATTGGTGATCAATCGCACGTAATTAATCACTTTGACCAAGGAATTTACCTACTTGGATATCTACCCGCCCATAATCGAATCTATGTCGCTGATAAGGATATGAACATCTTGTCTTATGCTCTCGCCTTATCTGTGGTGGAGTATCAGACGGCGATCATGAGGGGAGATATGGAAGCTGCAGAGGGAATGTTGCCTGATATCCCTGCTGATCAGAGGAACAGGATTGCTAGATTCTTGGAAGCCCAAGGTGAGTCGATTGTCTCATGAGATGAGACAGAATGCTAATAGATAGATTTGAAGGAATTGGCATTATCAGTCTCTACCGATCCGGATCACCGATTCGACCTCGCCATTTCATTGAACGACCTCGAAACTGCTCTTGACCTTGTTCGAGCTGCTCCAGAGGCTGGTTCTCAAGCCAAGTGGAAGCTTGTTGGAGACAAGGCATTGTCAGCATGGCAAATGGACCTCGCACAAGAATCTTTTGAAAAAGCAAACGACCTTCCGGCTCTTTTACTCCTCTACACATCTTTATCCGACCGAAACGGTTTGAACAAACTTGCAACCTTGGCAGAAGAAAAGGGAGCTACCAATATCGCTTTTGCCGCATACCTCCAATTGGGTGATTCTCAAGCTTGTATCGATTTGTTAGCCAAAACTGGTCGATTACCCGAAGCTGCACTCTTTGCTAGATCTCATAATAGCAAAGCTGTTCCTGGGGTTGTTAAGCAATGGAAGAAGGAATTGGAGAGTAGTGGAAAGAGCAAGGTTGCAGAGACGATTGCTGATCCAGAGGAAGAAGGGGATTTATTCCCAGAGTCTAATGGAAGTGGAGAAGGAAGTGGGATAATGGTGGAAAATGAGGGAGAATCTCAACAGGGATATGACCTTAAATCTACAGCAAAACCTACGGAATCAAGCAAGCCATCGACGACAGCGACGACTGAAGATGTCGAGATGAAAGACGAGTCTGGTTCTGACTCTCGAGTTGAACCAGAAGTTCAGGAAGAGGAAGAGGAGGATGAGGGACACAAGAAGACGAGTGAAAAAGTCAAGGAGAAAGTTGAACATGCAAGGGACAAGGTCGAGGGGCTTGTCGAAAAGGTCAAAGATCTCGCTGTTGGGGATGGTACGTTTTTTCCCTTCTCTTCTTGATGAGCTGGAGGAATCTCTCCTTCACCTTTTTACAGTCTTCCTCCACCTCGTCGAACGGGAGACTCATCGAGCCCTTTTCTTCTCATATCCAATATTTATCGGATTGAATTGACAGTCAGATTCCACACCTACTTCTACGGGCGGCAAGAAGAAGGGTAATAAGAAGAAGTAGATTTATGGTGTCGAGTAGATGGGTTTCTAGAGTTGGATTTGGGATTGGATAAAGATGAGATTTGGTACGATTTGCATGAATTGATTTGACTCGGTCGGTGCGATTTCAGTGGATTCTCGAGCAGCCAATTCTAGTAGGGAAGGTCGCTGTCATATTGGAGCTGACTTGTTTTATGGTTTCTAATCAATACATCGATACTGAATACTAACTTCTTCACGTAGTCCACTGTGCGGTCAAGTGGTCTCTCGCACTACCATGATTCCTCACTACCATGATTCCTCACTACCATGATTCCTCACTACCATGATTCCTCACTACCATGATTCCTCACTACCATGATTCCTCACTACCATGATTCCTCA
>JALPCC010000105.1:0-47499 GCA_026538405.1 Cryptococcus sp. GC_Crypt_2
AACAGGTATACATAGACGGAGGTGCTCGACGCGGTACGGACGTCATTAAAGCTCTTTGTCTAGGTGCAAAAGGTGTAGGAATGGGTCGACCATTTTTATATTCCCTAACATATGGGAAAGAGGGGGTTGTTCATGCTATTGAAAGTGAGTCTAGTTTCTTCTCTTTCTTCTTCAATCAATTCTCATCTTTTTCGCTGTCTTCTTCATCGAAAGTTCACTCGAGTTGTTGCTAATACTATACCAGTCATGAGGGATGAAATTGCAACTACAATGAGATTATTGGGAGTTACCAAGTTAGATCAATTAGGTCCACATCTCGTGAGTGATAGTTACCTCTCCTTTCTACCCCTCTGTGTTTTTCAATATCTATCATTTCGCCCGAGATCGAGTGATGAGGCGAATTGGTGGTCAAGTTGGTGATTGGAGCTAATGAATAGTTGAATACAAAAGCCTTAGATCCATTCCTTAATGATAACTTAGAATATGGACCACATGAGACATCGTCACGATAGACGTTAACATTATCCTGGATGTCAATCCATTATCACACCGCGATTGTAGCATGAATGCATCTTTCCATTTATTCGCAATGAGTATGGAAGAGAAACATCATTTCGGTTGAACAGGTTGGATATTCGGGTATATCTATCCATCAGTTCTCATCCCCATGCGCATCCTCTTTCGCGTCCACTTTATTACGAGGTCTTGGGTATGGAGCGGTGAAGTGGAAATAACTTACCTTGCCTGGATTCATGATATTCAATGGATCGACTGTATGTTAGCTTGTTCCGATATCAGCGATCAGCGATAGATGACACGATGTCCGATGATGAATAGAACATCTTCTCGTCCCGAAGTCCCAATTCAACTCGCTTCGGACCTGCAACCCACTCGCCCCGCCTCGGACATCCGACCAGCCCACTTTGTTCGCCTCGGACATATGGCCCACTCTCCTCGCCTCGATTCTTCGGCCTACTCTCTATGCCTCGGACCTGCGGCCCACTCTCTACACCTCGGACCTACGACCAACCCTCTACGCCTCGTACCTCTGCCCTACTATCTACGCCTCGTATCTTCGGCCCACTCTCCACGCCTCGGACCTCTGGCCCTCTCTCCACGTCTCGTACATTCGGTCAACTCTCTTCGCCTCGGACCTACGGCCCTCGGCTTCGCTCATTTGGCCCTCGTCTTATCCACGTCTCGGACCCCCGGCCAACTCTCTACGCCTCGGACCTCCGGCCCTCGGCTTCGCTCGTTCGGCCATCGTCTTATCTACGTCTCGGACCTACGGCCCTCGACACCGACTTACCAGTCCGTTTAACAGTCTCCATCAACCCAACCGTCCCAACACCTAATTCACTTTCCAAATATTCAACTTTACCTAATCCAACTCCATGTTCACCACTACAAGTTCCATCTAATTCAATGGCACGATGTACCATTTCATGTACTGCTTCTCTCACTATCGAGAGCTCTTCTGGTGTAGTGAATAATGCTAGGGAATGGACATTTCCATCTCCTACGTGTCTGTTTGTTAGCTTTTCTTTCGGGTCGAACTCTCTTCGAATTGCTGCCCTCCGGCGTATTCGTTCCTTATTGATTGATTGGTAATGAGATGGGATGTGGGGAGACTAGACTAGACTTACCCTAGATGACATGCTATGATTCCACGATCTTCAAAATCTTTCGTTGTCTCCTTGACGAATTGAGGTAATTTCGATATAGGGACACTTGATCATCAGCTCTTAGCTCTAATCTCCTGAAATAACCATCCCATCCATCATGCCTTTCTTCTATCGAAGAAGGAACCTCTATCGAAGAAAGCACCTCGATCGAAGAAAGAGAAGGATCGACCTACGGCCGATCCAATCTCGAAAACTCACCAAACATCAGTAGTCCAAACCTTACAATCCTCCTTTAAACCCATAACAGCCCATAAAGCAGCTTTCCTTCCAGCCCATAAATCAGTAGCTTCTTTTTCATTTTTACTAAATTCAAATCCTTTCCCACCGAATCGTTTCGTTACTTTTTCAACACCTTGTGAAACTTCTTTCATTAATGTATCTGATCCTTGAAATTTTAGGAATAAAGAATCGCTAAGAGGGTAGTCTCGGCCTGTTAGACCTGATTTGTTGATTGCTAACATTGTGCGTGTGTCGAGGAATTCGATACATTCTGTATTGTCAGTTGACGACTACGAGCGATAGCGAGTACGAGTGTGGTCTGTCAGGGTGCGAGTACGAGCAATAGCGGGTACGAGTGTGGGTTGAAGTGAGATACCGCATGAAAGGCTTCAGCGGTAGGGGTAGGGGAACGATGAGCAGAGCGCTGGGAGGAGGTGATCTGGTTGAAGATGGATGAGGATGAAATGAAACAGGCAGGGACAAGTCGACCATAACATGTTGATGAAACTTACGGACTGGATATCCAGCATTAACACTACTCATCAGCTACATTTCTACTCCATGGCCGACTTAACGACAAGAGGCAAGCTCAAACAGAAAGGAACGAAGAGTGACAAAGCAAACGTACATCTCCGTAGCAGCCCCCACTGCCTGTTCAACACCCTCAAATCCAACTACAGCACATCGAGTAGGTAGAAGCGGAGCAAGTCTCAAAGTAGCTTCGGTAACTATCCCAAGTGTGCCTTCGGCCCCAATGAAGAGTTTAGTCATATCGGGTCCTGCTGCTGATTTACGTGCTCGAGAGCGGGTTTTGATTACTTCTCCTGATGGGAGGACTACTGTCTGGTTTCATTAGCGAGGGGATTCACGAGCGGAACGAGGGGGGTCGGGGGGAAGAAGTGAAATGAGTTGAAGGTGATCGGGTGATGGATATAAAGAATAAAGAGGTCATGGAGGTTGATTAGATGTGATAGAGGACATCTTAAGTTATGCCCGCTCGCGACCTCCGGCCGCTCATAACTCACAAGATTCAAAAACCATTCAGCTTTAGCAGTCCCATACCTAACAGCATTCGTGCCACTACATCCAGTCCCACACATTCCACCAATAGTAGCACCAGGTCCAGGGTCCAAAGGGAAAAATAACGGTACACCTTCTTTCTTAAGGTGAGCATTTAGGTCTTCCCATTTAACTCCTGGTTGAACTGTTATATCACCATCTGGGACCGAGAGGCGGAGGATTTTATCCATTAGTGATATATCTAGTGATATACCTCCGTAAGGCTGGGTGTTAGCGTGTGACTTGAGGGAGCGAGAGTGGAGAGGATGATTCGACAGGAGGTGGGAGTTGTTGATTTCGCCAGTATGAGGGCATTGTAGCTACGCGATCACTGGGAATGTGATGGCAGAGATTGGTCACCGCCGCGGATGATTTCTCTCTGTCCGACAAGTTCCCTCGATGCCTTGGCGATTGCTTACGCCGCTCCCCTCGCGTGATCATGTCCAGTGAACCTCGAGCCAGACTTGCCCGGCTGCCAAGTCACAAGCGAGCATTGAAAAAAGTATTGCCTCCGAGCCCGTTCGCCGATCCTCGATCTGCGACCCGACAGACACATCTCCTAGCCTGCGACAGAAAGGCCGCGGAGACTTACGGAACTGAAATGACCCTCCAAACTCGTCCCTCCCGAGAACGGCGTAATAGGTACCCTATACCTAGTCGCAATCTTGACAATCTCCACCACATCCTCCGTACTTTCCACCCAAACAACAACAGTAGGTCTTTTCTCCTCATGATAACTCCAATCACTAATTCCATGACTCTCTAAATCGGCTTCATCAATCGATACTTTATCCTCTTTCCCCTTGGATTTGAATAACGTTTCAATTTCCGATATAGCTTTATTGTAATCAGATAAAGAACCGTATGTAGGTTGATTTGCTAATTGATGTTCTTTTGCCTTTTCGGATGATATCAAAGTATATTGAATATTGGGTTTGGGGGTTTCGATAATTAGATTAAGAGAGTATCCTATCCCTAGAGCACCTATTAGGGAAAGTAGGTACAATACTGCCGTAGTCGTTTGTCGTCTGTAGATACTTTCTGGTATTTGTGGTGGAGGGGATTGAGGTGGAGCTTGAGGTCGAAGAATGGGTCTTGTAGTTGGAGTGGGAGTGGGCGGTTGAGTAGCAAAAGCCGGTCGAGAGGTGGTAATGAATCGGTACCCTTTTGATGTTGACCCAAGTCCGGCCTGGATATGAAGCGGCTTTGTTCCAAGCCGAATAGTCTGTAGCAGTCGCGACATTTTCCTTGTCTACTCCTTGATATGTACAAATGAGCAACAGTCAGTAAATAAGATTCAGATCATTCCTCAGAAGTACGACTTAGATGTCGCAATATCATCTAACCGTTCCTTGCCGGTCTTGTCCGACGGGGCCGCGGTCATTTCACCGAGGAGGAGTATACATATACTGTTGAGGTATGAGTTGACTGGCGTAATACTTGTTGTCAAGTCAGGCTGTAGCAAGTACTATGACGAGAGATTGCTTGTCATGCGAAGGGATATCCCATCACTTGTTCAGATGCATGGGGGGGATATTTCAAACCTCTGTGTCCTATGTTGTATGCTTTGACGCGTGACTTCACGTGGAATGGTAGAGTGCCGGATAAATGATTGTTCCGATGGACATTGACGCGTGACTGTCGGCGATAAGATCTGGCTGTCGTGTATCCGAGTTGTGGTTGACCTCCACCCGAGTGCCACACTCTCAGTCACCCACTACCCTGCTTATCGGCGTTATCTATTCTACTCCCGTTGTCACTCACTCTCCACCTTTGTCTTAGCTGGTTGTAGGATAATTCTCTGCTCTCTTATCCGTCAAAAGACAGGCAGTCAAAGTAAGTATATACACCTATACCACCACTACACCTATACCACCACTACACCCAGACTATAACTAACCTACCAGATGGGTGCCTACAAATACCTCCAGGAGCTATACACCAAAAAGCAGTCGGATGTCCTTCAATTCGTCTCTCGAGTTCGATGTTGGGAGTACAGACAACTAGCCGTTATTCACCGAGCTAGTCGACCTTCTCGACCCGACAAGGCTAGGCGATTGGGTTACAAGGCCAAGCAGGGCTACCTTATCTACCGAATTCGAGTTAGGAGGGGAAACAGGAAGAAGCCAGCACCCAAGGGTGCTACTTACGGTAAACCCGTCAGGCAGGGTATCAACCACTTGAAGTTCCAGAGAGGATTGAAGGCAACTGCCGAGGAGCGAGTTGGTCGAAGGTGTGGAAACTTGCGAGTGTAAGTCATGGTCTAGGGATTTGGTACGGGTTGTGGATATGTGGAGCACGGTCTGGCAGTGATTGGAAGGGATGAAATTGTGTTGAAGTCGGGCAAACACTAGAGAATATGGGACAGATGTCGGAGAGGAATACTTGGATATGGAGGATACAAGGAAGACCACGCCAGACTTGGCAACCATCGATACAGATTCGGCAACCCGTTCGAATTTATACTAATTTACAGACTAAACTCCTACTGGGTCAACCAGGACGGTGTCTACAAGTACTACGAAGTTATCCTAGTCGAGTGAGTTTTGTTTCATCACTTTCCATTCTTTTCTGGCGTGGTGTGGATTGGGTGTCGGGTGTGATCACTTCACCTTGCCATCTACCTCTAGTGGTTGCCGAGCCGGAGGCCCACTCGCCGACACCCATCCACCCACACATGGTCAAGTGTTATCACACTATGCCAGTCAGAGCACCGTGGTCATGATGAAACTACCCAGTCTCATCACCGTCCCTCCACCCGCTCTCCCACTGTCCGTTCGTGAACTAATGCCCAGCCCCCACCACAAAGCAATCCGACGAGATGCACGAATCAACTGGATCGCCAACCCAGTACACAAACACCGAGAAGCCCGTGGTCTCACTTCTGAAGGAAAGAAGAACAGGGGATTGGGTAAGGGTACTAGGTACAACCATACTCCTGCAAGGGCTACTTGGAGGAGGAACAACACGTGAGTCGAGCGTTGAGTATCGAGCAGCGAGCATCGAGCGAAGCGAGGTGCGAGATGCGAGGGCGAAGGCGAGATTAGATGCGCAAGAGCGGTCTGTCCAAGTCTACCCTCGCGTTCCTTTCTCGTCCGATGCTCGCTGGAAGTGCACACAGAACCAACACTGATGAACAGTCTATCTCTCCGACGATACCGATAAACATAATTTCATCAGTATTTTCTGGATTGGGATTATGGAGTATTGTCATGGCATGGCCTGGTTCGGTGTGGTTTTACTACGAGTCTTAGTAATGCAAGATGCATTCTAGACTTGTTTACGCGGGTTGTTTGTTGCTTTCGGGTACTGGTGGTTGATTTTGATCTTGAATACTGATTTGCCGAGGTGGGGTGTGAGACTTGGTATCAACGTAAACATTCTGAATTGCCCGGCGTAGGTTGTGATTGGGGTACGATTGTGTTTGACCTATTTACGGGATATGGGCTGATCCTTGGGTCTTGCTGAACTGTGCGATCTTGCAATACTGCACGTGAGCTCATATATCACTGTTTGCCGATCAAGGTCTGACACTATCCACAGCGGCGTAGGGGTCATGTTTATCAATATCACCGTGCAATATATTCAACGACAACAATAAGAATACAGATATATTAGCGTAAACCAACCACTCATGACCCTGCAAAAGACAGTTTCCACACTTGAACCGTTCAAGATGATTGAAACCCAACGCTATCAAACGCCTGACATGACTATGGATACTCGTGCTCGTGGTCAAATTCGATCAACAATGCAGGTACAGAGAGGTGATGAGAAGGAAAGAATAAGCAACATATATACATGACATAAAACGTTTCATTGAAATAAATTAAAACTACGACCTCGATATTATGGCGATTACGTGAAGAAGACGGACTGGGGGTTGAGATTTGGTCTTCTCTTCAGGTGTTTCCGATAGGGGCTCGTTTGAGAGAGGATTCGGAATGCGGAATGATGCTAATGCTCGGAAAGGTGGGATTGGGTATACAATTGTGATTAAGTCTTCGAATTCTTGACGTGACGTGGGGATCCAGATGTCAGATTGGGAAAAGGCCGGACGAGTGTTATAATTCCTTCTTGAATTCTGAAACATCAGCACGAAGTCACCCAGGGATGTTCACAACAAGTCACGACTCGACATGACATTCCATCTCGAAAATGAAAAGAAAGTGAGATGCGGGGTGGAGTGATGGGTAGGGAATACGACAATGAACACTAAACGAGAGGAAAGAAGGAGAAAAGTAAAAACCAAAACGTACCAACTAGAACCGAATAAATCTGATTAAAAGCCATATAAATCTCTTCTCTAACTTTTGCACCTGTCAATACGATTTTTCCAGATACGAAAATCAAGAGTACGACTTTTGGTTTCATCATTCGATAGATTAGACCGGGGAATAGCTGTTGATTAGTGATGCGAGAGGAGAGAGTTGTGGCGATGAGCGGTGAAGGGGGATGGGAGGTGGTGCGTAATCGGGGTATGATTAGAGATGGTGGTATGGGTGAATGGGGATGAGGAAGTGATGGATCGAGACAGATGACTGTTGAGTGGGATGAGATAGGGGAGGTGGACGTAGGGGGTGGGTGATAGGGCTTTGAGGGAATGAGAGGTAAAGTGACGATATTGTCATTGTCTTGAACGCAGCCTAGGCCATTCCCATTTCCAAACTTCCATGCAATCCCCAGATCCGCCTTTCCTCACCTTACAATCTCCACCCCCACCCGACCAAAACAGGATCAAGGTATAGAGATTTCAGGAAGGAGAAAAACGTAAACTCACCTCGGGTTCATAACTACTAAAAGCTCCATGACTAAAAGCCAATCCTTCCAACCTAATAGGAAATTTAACATCACAACTACCTACGATATTTTGAATTTTAAATTCAGCAAATTTAGCATCAAATCCTAATTTTTGAATAATTCTAGCATATTTCCTTGATGCTAATCTTGAATCATCTTCGGATTTAGCACCTGTAACTACCATTTTACCGGATGCGAATATTAATGCGGTAGTTTTGGGATCTCGGATTCGCATTACTACGGCTGCGAAACGCTGTTTGTTAGCGAGCGAAGCGAGCGGTGAAGAGAGCAGCGAGAAGAGCAGCGAGCGGTGAGGGGAACGAGCCAGTGAGGGGAGCGAGCCAGTGAGGGGAGCAGCGAAAAGAGCAGCGAGGAGAGGGGAAAAGAGAAAAGAGCTCGCGCAGAGTGAGAACTGAGAGAGTGATCCTAGGTGGAATGAGAGGTAGGGGAGAGAAAAGAGGGTAGTGCGGGGCGGACAGTTTGAAAGATCACAGAGAGAGGGTGAATGGTAGGAAGGAGTAAGTGGGAGGAGGATAGGGGATAGGAGGATTGATAGAGGGAGGAGGGATGTGCGGTCTGCTTTGCGAGAGCTAATGAGGGAGCCCTGCTAGAGAAAGGTATCCGAGGACGAAGGAATGGGAGAGAAAGGGTCGGATAGGTAGAGAGTGAAGACGAGAGGGTATGACTACCGTGGGATTGGGGAATGAAGGTGTATGGACCGAGTAGGAGGTGATGTAGTGGGAGTTCGGTCTGTAACTGAGATAACATGGCGTGACAGAGATGAAGGATCTAGAGATGTCCACCATCCAGCATCCAGCAACGTGCACAGTCCTTCTGCGATCCATGTCCGATTCTGACCTTCACGAACCACCTAGAGAATCCCGGAAATGTGATAGGATCAAGAGCCAGAAGATGAACATACCTTTGGATTGTATTCAGCGTTCCTAGCGTGTAATGCTATAGTCTTTAAATCGAGTCTACATTCCAAATTTACAGTTGCGACGATATTCCTAGAGGTGGGTTAGCATGTCGTCCTGTCAGGTCTGTATTGGATCATCGTGCTCCAATCCCACCATTCTCTGTAATGAAGTCCAGTCCCCGAACACGTCCCAGACACCTTCATGATGACCCTTCTAGCTTACATCC
This sequence comes from Cryptococcus sp. GC_Crypt_2, assembly GCA_026538405.1. NCBI lineage: Eukaryota > Fungi > Basidiomycota > Tremellomycetes > Tremellales > Cryptococcaceae > Cryptococcus > Cryptococcus sp. GC_Crypt_2. The sequence continues at coordinate 8,910 of JALPCC010000105.1, forward strand.
CACTAAATCCTAGGAGCGCTTCCTCGCCTGATCCCTCGGACTGAAGCTCAAACTCAGGACTTACTGTAAAGTAGGTACAAGTCCTTCAACAACTGTAATTTCCGGTACATTGGTTAAAACAGGTCTTTCCACTTTTTGAACTGCTCCAGAAGAACTAGATCCAGCTACCGCATTCGAATTCCCATTCGCGGACGCAGAGCCAGATTGTTTTACTTCATTAGGTCCTGTAGGTGGTTTTGAAAGTGATGATGGATTAATTGAAGCGTGTGGTTGAGAACGAGGGAGTGCTAGTCCTTGCATCTTGTCGAAGTCGTATCCGGTGGAAGTGGGTTGATCGTTGAAGTGCGTATTAATACGGTCGTGTGCTGATTTAATATGTGATTGAGGTATAGACTAGAGTAGTATAGAGAGAGAGGGTGGCGAAGATAACAAGGGGAACAGAGGAGAGAACGAGGGGGAATTGAGTCAGGGGGGTGTTGGTTTATATACTATATTTGATTCCGTTGTGGCACCTTGGCATTGGGTAGGTGGTAAGTAGTAGGTGGTGTATCTTTATGTATCGAGACCTCAAGCAAGGATGCTATAATTGCTTCACGGATCATAGAATCAGGAGGAGAGATTACAGATGAACGAGCTGATGGGCTTGTACGCCGCTCTAGAACGAAATGAAGGGGGTCACTGCATATTCCGGGATGCAGTATCTCTTGTGATGTATCCATGGACATTTGTGAACCCTTCATCTTATCGCTTGAAGGCAACATGTGCGCAACGCCTAGGTCAGATGAGTCTGTCAAGCTCTGAAGACATCCGAGTGGATGGGTGGTATGAGTAGTGGTACATGGCTGTCCATCCTGTCAGGATGATGAGTAAACATCACCGTATCGCCAGGAGCAGTACAGTCATACTGCAAATGCACAATGCACGAATTTGCATACTTCATCTTCTCTATCTATCCCTCATATCGTTCAAGTCGGACCTAATCATCAGTAACGTAACTTCTGGCCGAGTCCGACGTGATGTCCCGAAGCGCATTCGCCATAGATCGATGAAGGAGAGTCTCAGTATGCAGGACAAGTGGAAAGGAGAGCAAAGAACAACATACCCTAGACCCAAAAGGTTGTAATCCCGCACTTATCCTTTCACCACCTACTAGAGCAGTCCAATCCATTTGATCACCACCATGTGCCCTGGCAGATAACATGTGTTGATGAGCGACATCCATTGTTGGCATTGGGACGTTATGGTTTTCGGCAAGTTGACGGATGTGTCTGTTGTCAGCTCGATCGAGTGGAAGCGAGGTCATATAGACATTGTGAGGTAAGAGCGGGCGAAGATTGTGATGTGGGGTTTAGCAAGGGAAATGAGGGATCGAGGCAGGAGGGTAGCATGAATTAGAGCAATATAGAGGGGTACTTGAGTGTTCACAACTAAACAGAAAAGTTGAACCGGGCGGGAGCATAGCTCGACATGTGAACCCAACCGCGGTAAGGCGTCACGCCGGGGCCGATAAGGAGATGGGGGAATATGTGACCTTTTCGACTAGGACAGACATGACGAAGGACAAAGCCAACGTAGGGATGAGGAGAGAAGTCGAGGTGTACGAAAGCGAAATACGCTAAAAAAGCACCCCGTGGACTTGATCCAAGAAGGTTCGAAACCAGAAAAAAAGGGTGTGAGCGAAAAACACACTCACCTGGCATCGGCAATCCCGCCAGCTAGATTAAATCCTCCATTCGAATCAAATCGATTTTCCGTAATTCTATCAGCGTACCTCAAGAGCGCAGGGGATTTATGTTGATCTTTAATCAATTCCATCAATTTTGAAGATCCAACACCGGCTTGTTCGGAAAGTGTGAAGCATTCAGAGAGGAGTTCGATGAATCCAAGTTCTAGGGCGTTTCCGACGAGTCTGGGGTTAGCGATGAGTTCCAGGCTGATAAGCGAAGCGAGTGGAAAGGGGTATTGTGATGATTGAAAAGTCTATTCAGAGGGGTAAAAGGATTGTTTGAGATATAAACCACGACTCGGCCAATCGATGAAAGTGTGAACCCAACCCCGACTGAAAGGACTCACTTGAAAGACATTGCCCTCTCGACATTAGATCCCAAATCCATAACTTTCCTAGCAATAGCAGGAACAAGAGCATGAGCAGCATGTTTCTTTGCGTAATAATCACCAGACATTGCTAGTACCAAATCTGCAGATTCGGCTGCTTTAGGAATACCAAATACTGGACAAGATAGGAAAACTCGATGAGGACGAGATGAAGCGAGTCGTTCGAGTTTACCAGCTGTGTTTGGGTAGATCTAGGTGTTAGGTTCGGTTTATGCACTGGTCGGATGATGGAAAGAAGGAAGCGAGGACTTACTGTAGAGGTATCGACGAAGATTGTAGATCGTCCTCTTCCTCCTGGGAGGATACCATCTCCTTTTCCACCTTGTTCCTGATGATCAGCACCACTCCAGAACTGGTCGGGAATCGGGATATGGATAGAAAGTGGTAGACGTACCTCCTGACCACCAAACAATTGTGCGTAGACTGCTTCGACTGCTTCGTCCGATCCAAGCGATGTGACTACGATATCGGCCCTGATGTCAGTAACGATTGAGAGCCAGTGAGGTGTGTGTATTCCGCTGGCGGGTTGGAGTTTTACACCCTATCAACCCGTGGAAGCGGCCAGGAGAAGGTAGGAAGGAGCATAGAACAGACGATGGGTAAGGGGCAGGTAGAGAAGGGAGAGAACTTACTTCTCACCAATGATTTTCAGATCCTTGACTACCTCATAATCTCCCTCCTCGAGTTCATTCTCCTTGGCGTAGGCTTTGAATTCGTCCACTCGTTCAATAGATCTATTGTAGACCAAAAGGGCGGGCTGCTGTCAGTTCTGGATCTGAGACATGGCTGGGATCCAAGATATGTAGTGACTCGGTTCCGCAAAGTAGGATGTCCATGACAGCGGGTCGGCCGTCGCGTTCGTTACCCTGCCCGCGATCAGATGCCCCAGGGTAGATAATCCAATCGATCGCTGATATCGAGCAGCACACTCTGATATTGCCCGCTTATCATTTCGTAGAGAACCGCGAAATTATGTGACGCTTACTCGATCGCAACGAGCGGAAGAGAGGAAGGAAACAAGGCAGAAGAAGCAAGACTCACCTGTCCAGACTTTGCCAATGATTTAGCCAAATTAGCAGCCATCCTCTTTCCCATCTCCCCAAGTCCGACGAAAGCGAGTTGATCCTGAGAATCAGTACTACTATATCAACAATCTAGGTACAAGACGTACATGAGCAGGGGTAGGAGTAGCAGGTCTGATATCGTTAGCTCAGTTGATTGAATTACGAGATGGACAAAGACGAACCTAGAAAAAGGAATTGGTTCACTCTCCTCGACTTGTACCTCTCCTGAATCTTCCTGCTCTCCAGCCTTCTCTACTGGTGGTGTAGTCTGCCTGAAATGTGCGTGTCTATCTGACATTGTTGTAGTGTATGGTGTATATATATGTCAACCGAAAAGGAAGAGAGTATAGCTCAATTGCTCGAGTGTGAAAGTAAGTGCACGTCACCGCGGAATCAAACAAATAGGTCAGGGGCTCCAAACACGTGGATCGGACGCGACGTCACTGCACACCCTACGAGATATAGGTATATGGTCTTGTTTCTTGGTGAGATTACTCATAGGTAAGATGTCGAAAGCACCAACGAGATCAGCACCACCACCTCCGCCACCTGATGATGAGGGAGGAGCATCTGCAAGTATGTCGTCTCGTGTCATTGAGATCGAATCAAGGCTGATGACAGACGAGAGATTATTGGCTGCTGCAAAGATGGATAATGAGGGATTGTACGAAGAAGCAATAGATGAAGTCGAGGACGTCAACTATGCCGATGGGTAAGTGTTTATATTCTTTCTCTGATTGAGAGGGCTGATAAGGTAGTATGGGTAATACAGGTATGTTTAGCATTCTCAGTAAAGGAGGTCATAGCTCATTACGCCCGCAGCACTGCACTACGCGTAAGTTCTCCCCAACGCCTCGTCCAAGCATGTAAAACGAATTAAGGGAGGCGAAATATGTTGACTGGTGACTACTCACAAAAATCGTTCAGGCGCAAGGACAGGCAAGAGGGGACGGAGGGAATGAAAAGTCAAGTCTGGAGCTAACTCTCAGAATCCAAAACGCTTCGACTTCAGTTCTAGATCACCTCCTTTCACATGACACATGTGATGTAGATCCTAAAAATCGATTGAATGGGGATACACCATTACATTTGGCTATTAGGGGGAAACGGGAAGATCAAGAGGGATTGAGGGTTTATCTCGGTGAGTCCTTATCTCATGGATTAATCGTATCCGAGGCGGGCATATCTGGCCTGAGTTTGGAGTCGTCTCAGGCTTGAGCATGAACTGTTTCCAGCTCTTTGAATCCTTCCTTGAGATATTATGCTGACCCTATAGTCGAGCAATTACTAGAAGCAGGAGCAAGTACTTCGTATGTCCCCCTTCGCTTCATGCATCCGATAAAGCTAACCAGCAGGATTCGAAACAGACATAATGAACGCCCAATCGACCTCTTACCACCTTCTTACCCCGGTGCCGACCCCGAGAGTGATGACGAGAAGATAAGAGGGATGATTAGGCAATCAGAAGCTGAAGCTGCACTGGGAGATCGAGGGGATGTCGTTGATGGTATGTTTCCTTGTTTGGTCTCTTCATGGCAGAAGTCGGTCGTTATGAAAGGAGCTGATTTGGTAGAAGATGATGATCATGTGGATCCGAATGATGTAGCTTCAGATAGTGATTGATGCAAATTAGGTGCTTGGATCCCTCTGGCTGCCGAGGAATCAGAGATAAGGATAGGGGAGACTAGGAGGTTTCGCGAACGACAGACTGGCTGTAGTGAACATGGCTGGAACGACCGATCTATTCATGGACTGCTGGGGATACAGGTGCAATTGACTATCTCCGCCTTACTTCATCTCAATTTTAAAGGCAATCTACGCCGCCGCGGGTGTCGCAGTCGCTGCCGCCTCATCAGAAGCGACACTGATCGATCCCCCATCATCCACTACCGGTTTATCACACGAAATACCGACAGCGTCCGTATCGCCCATCTTGTCCCCTGGAGAGTCACCTAAGGCTTTAACTGTAATGTTGGATTCGATGCCCATCTCAATAATCAGGTGTCTGGTGTGCGGATCACGTTTAAACTCCAAACGACACTGACCACGTCAGCAAACTTGTTTATTGCTTGTGCTCAACATGACTCACCTTGGTCGAGCTAATATTGTTGGGGTCATGATGCAATGACCATATGAATTCTCTTGACTTGGCTGGGATTCTCGGAACGTACATTTGACCGACAACTCCTTGCCAGGATTTTACGTCGTAAAGCAACATGCTATCGTCACTCGGCGTGACCTCGACTTTGTCCAACAAATTTCCATAGGCGTTCTCGACTTCGTCAGTAAGTTTGGTTTCATAGTACTTTTCCTTATTTGACATTGATTTATCGGGGAGAGCGCTGAATAAGAAATCGCGATTGAGTCGAGCCTTGATATCGACTACGTTGTCTTCGTTAAAAACTTGCTCTGGGATTTCAAAATCGACTATCACAGCTCGTTCAAAATCGGTATCGTTTAAAGCCGGAGGGAGGATTGGTCCTGGCCACATTCGGTTACCAATCTCATCAACATCATAGCCAGAGCCGGCGAAAGAGGGGTCCGATAGCTGGGAGACGACAGATTTCGGCCCAAAGTCCCATAATTCACATCGAATATGAACACCACTCAAATTCGGTCCGTCACCTCCCTCGGGGATATTTTGGAACTTACGTGCTTGAAGATCGTAGATGAGGTCTTCAAACCCCGGATCGATAGATACCGTAACACCACACTGTATGTTCAATGATTGTTGAAGTGGATGAGTGAGTATTGCTTACATTAATGCCGTCTTGACCTTCTTGCTGCCAAAGAAACTTTCTGACAAGTTCGTCAGATGTAGTAAATTTGTAATGACCAAGATAGTCTGGATCGTCTTTGTGAGTGGATTCGCCATCCTCGAGTGTATGTTTAGAATCAGGAGGGGTAACATCGGACCAAGAAGATGATTTTTTGTCTTTCTGATAAAAAGTCAATGTAAGAGGTTTGGCGAAATCAGCGGCGAAGGAAAAGTATGGCGCCAAGGCCACTAACGCAAAGAGGGATCGTGTTCTCATCGTGCACAGTACTGTCTTTGTTAAGCTCTGTTAATGAGTATGTGTGGATCTACAGATCGAGTTTCACTAAATCAATATCGGTAAAGTTGGTCTGTATTTAGAAAAAGAAACGACAAGGAAAATCACGCCCCTATTTATGGCTTGACCGACATCAGGCTCGTCCCCGTGCATTCCTTTCTTTGTGGACTATCATACACGACGATCTCAAAGGGTCAGGGGACCAAGGGGATAATGAGCCGGATTGTGCGGAGATCATCTTGGCAGAGAACTCCGACGGTGATCATTTGGTCGATCTTGTCAAAGGAGTATCGGTCACTCGCGCCTACTTCATCACGCCTTACCGTGGAAGGAGATCAGCATGTGGACAAAGCAAGTCTCTTGCACTGAAGCGGATCGGGTCTCCGGAAATCGGTAATGACGGCCAATTCGCTACAGCAACAGTCGCCTTAGATTAATCAGATTGCGGGCGTTCGTACATTGTATTGCGACTGCTTTTACACTATAATATGATCCAGAGGTCATACTCATCAGGCTTGCTACCGTTCAATATCAGCCTTACGTACTTTGCGCCTCTGGCTGAAATCTTTCCTCCGGGTAAAGCTCACTTCAGTATCATAACAGACGTTGCGCTGGGAATATGTGAGGTCCGATTAAGTCGGACAAGCCAGGAACGGGTGGAATTTGAAGAAATATCCGATGATCCGCAGTGCCGGTAGATCTTTTAGCCGCTTAATCCATATGAGACTCTTCCTTCCCATGGCAGGCTCAGCTCGATCCACCTCGAGCTGTTGGTGGCTAGAATAAGGGACAGAACAACGTTGTGCATGGCTTGAAGCAGTAAGAACGGCAATTTCAGTGCACTCTTCTATAGAACATAACCGCTTATCCGCCATTCTTCTCTTATGACCTTGGCTCATACCCCTTCTATATCGAGGAAGCCAAGCGCATCGACCTTCCCGGTTGTAGACTTAATCCTGGCGGGTGCCCCGGCCCGGCGTCCTGAACTACCGTGTTGCTGATCTACCTTTGACTCGACTAATCCTTATATGTCAACCATCGAGGTCTACTTGGAGCACCACATCCCCCCGATTGGCTTTGATACTTCGATCACTGGTCATTTCGACAAGACCAACACCACAATCGCCCAACATGTCCATCTCACCTAAGCTTTATACCTTTCTCTGTGCCTGTTTTGCTGCGTAAGTCTATGGCAATAAACCTAAATCGGAAACGGCTGACTTGATTAGTCTCGGAGCTTCAGTCTTTGGTTACGATCTTGCTGTCATCTCTTACGTGCTGGTGAGTCACTCGATCCACAAAGTGACGATAGCTAATTGTTTAGGCTGCACCTGATTTCGAAAAGACTACCATTGCCAAAAAATTGGCGGATGGTGTAACTGATAATCCAAAATACGCCGATTACACGGGTTTCATGGTCTCTTCCCTCTTATTAGGGTACGTTGACACACACACCATCGATAATAAATACGGCTAACATACAGAGCGTTTGTGGGTAGTGTCCCTGCTTCTTACTGTGCGGATAAATTCGGTCGACGAGTTGCTAGTGAGTCTTGATCTTTCACGAGTAGAATACTGAACTCATGTTAGTCACCGTTGCTGCCTCTATTTTCATCGTCGGCGCAACTATCCAAACCGCAACTATGAATAAAGAGATGATGATGGCTGGTCGATTCTTTGCCGGTCTTGGTATCGGTCAAATGGTAGGTAATCGTGACTCTGAGTCTGAGCTGGCGACGCTTACCATTTAGGGTGTTTTAACTCCACTTTACCAATCTGAAATCGCTCACCCATCCAACCGTGGTCGACTCACTGCTACCTTCCAATTCTTCCTCGGTATCGGTGCTTTCGTAGCCGCCTGGATCGGTTATGGTTGCCAGCAAGGTGCCATGGGAACCCCTCTTCAATGGCGTCTCCCCCTTGGTTTCCAGGCTCTTCCAGCAGTTCCACTCGTCCTTCTCACTTTCCTTCTACCCGAGTCTCCCCGATGGCTCGCTATGAAAGGACGACATGATGAAGCTCTTCAAACTCTAGCCCGTCTTCACTCTAGAGGCAACATTCACGATCCAATCGTCGTTGGCGAGTACGCCAATATTAAAGCCGTACTAGAAGAGGCTGGTGCTCTTGATCAGTCCTGGGGAGTCATCTTCCGTGATTGGGTCAACTTCCGGAAGGTCATGTACGGTGTTATTCTTCAGTTCTCGGTCCAAATGACTGGGGTTTCAGCCATCCAATACTACGCTTCGTACGCGATCCCTCTATCTCAAGGGTTTATACTGACATTCAGTGACGTCTACACCAGTGTCGGATTCGCCAAAGATGCCCTATTAATCAACTCTATCAACTCTGTCACTGGTCTACTTGGTCAAGTACTTTGCGTAATCTTCTTGGACCGCGTCGGTCGACGAGCTCCTCTTATCCTCGGTAACATAGGATCTGGTGTCTGCTTCATCGTTGCCACCGCAATGGCAAAGCAATTCGCCACTGGTGGAGGAACCAAAGCCCAAGGTGTCGTCTTTGTCGTCATGATCTATCTCTACAACTTGATATTCTCTTCGTGTATCGGTCCTCTCTCTTGGGTCTAGTGAGTACAACTCCGATCTGTCCCGATGAGCTTGATCTAACGGTATAGCCCAGTCGAAATTATGCAGACCAGTATCCGTGCGAAAGCGGTCGGTATCACCACATCTGCTTCGTGGCTCGCCAATTTCACCATTGGACAAGTCACCCCTAAGGCATTTGAAAAGATTGGTAAGTGTCTAAACATACAACATACGATTTGACCCCTAACTGACCTCTCAAGGCTGGAAATACTACCTCGTCTTCACCGTTTGCTGTTTCTCCAACGCACTCGTCTTCTACCTATTCTTCCATGAGACTCGAGGACGAACTCTTGAGGAAATGGATCACCTACTACGAAATGCCAATGTCATTGTTCCCCTTGCCAAGGTTGACAAGATCGATGCCGCTTACCGTGAGCGAGAGTTTGCACGAGGTCAGTTTATTCCCCTGTGATACGTCGACGTTTGTGCTGACAAATAGATTACGAGGGTGTTGATGCTGCTAAAGCAGAGCAGGCTGCTCAGGATGAGAAGGAAGACTTTGGACGAGTTCAACATATTGTCTGATTGGTTTATTTGGGGAAGATGGGAAATTTAAGGATGTAAAGAAGCTGGACTGGTCTCTCGAGCTGGATTTATTATGCACATTTGAGCGTCACGGTGAAGGAACAGAGATATCTTGAAGCTGGGGAAACCTGTCACCCTGCTTAGCGCTTTAGACACCTCTCACCATTCTTTGACAGGGTTGGAGGAGATTCTGAAGCAAGCTGACCGAGAAGATGAAGGCGTAGATCGATCTGCCAAGCCACGATCTGCAGGATCACCGACACCAATACAGGCGTTGCATATACATTCAGTGCTCATACGGCTAACTACAACTATTCTCGTCGTCTACCAGATCAGCCGACGAACTGATCACCTCGGTGTCCCACTCACATATCAGGCCTTGGGCCCACATTCGACATGGGTGCTACCTGCAACAATCCTATTGGGAGGATTCTGAACAGGAGCTAGCGCGCCAGCGCCATCATCCAAATTCCACTTGACATTGGCGATATCCGGATCAGCCGAGAACCAAGCGCTGCACTGGTTTATAAGCGGAGGTCCATATCAAGTAGTCCATTGACTTACCAGCTGGATGGGAACCCTGTCGGTATCAGGGGACCATTCAAAGGTCACTTTCTGATCAACTCCACCGATAGAGTAAATGCCTCGTGCGGTCTTATCGGAGGTCCTGTCGGTTTTCTCGTTCCAGCCGACGGTCGTCTTAAAGTGGGTCTTCCCAGTTGAAGTATGGTGAACACTGAGGTAGACTTGGTCAACGAAAGTCTGAGCGTAGGAAGTGAAGCTCAATACTCCGGCAGCGAGAGGGAATAGGATTGAGGTTCGCATATTGCTTGATATTGGTATTCAATTGTACTTAGAAATACGGATGTCTGGTTGTTGCCAATGAAGAGAGAGGAGGGATGGAGATGTACATGCTTATATAGCTTATATTATCCCCCACTCCACCTCGGTCAATCACTCCAATCGCCCCTTTGCCAAGACGTTGGAAGGATCGCTTATGTGTGGTGAGTTCAATTACCCCGTGTTTCACTGCTTTGTCCCTGGCTTGACCGAATTACACTCATCGCCAAGCAACACTCATACACCGATTTGTCCCCTTCATTGCAAGCTTAGCGCGCTGTTGACACCTCGGGGTGATCTTCGGCCAGGACAAAAATTCAAGATCGGCACACAGCATTGAGGCATGATCTGATCCAGCTTGCCGTTTACGTCCTGCAATGCCGTCAATCTGATTTTTGGCAGGATGGTAGAGCTCTCCGCAGTACTTGCGCAATCTTTCTGAAGGATATGTATGGCTCGGGTGGCAAACGAGACCCTTAAGTCTGGTCCTCCGAGAATCATGTATTCTGCCCATTGCAGCCGATACTCAATGTCTGATGCCACTGTTGGGTTTTCAGGGTCGTTGTCTGCATTCCTCACACATGCTGTCTACATCACTACTTGACATTCAACTCCATACGAGCCATTACCTTCGATCTCACGCCAACAGGTTACTATCCTTATCATAACATTTCTGAACTATCTTCCCATCTATCGCCTTACTTTCTGCCTCGTTGACCGCGGACCCATCCTTCTTAGCTTCAACCTTCTTAGTGTCTAACCAATAGTGAAGCTCATCAACTTCAATGTCTTCAATAATCGAAAACCAACAGTCCTGCTTATCAGTTCTGTAATCACTACAATTTAACATACATCGATATTGACATCATCCGAGTACTTGAGTAATCGCTGCCAGCCGAAATGACGAGTACTTGGATGAGTCATAGTGATCTGACCAACTCCCTTCGAATCATCAATCAGGTCGTCAGGCTTGATTCCGTTGATGGGTTTATCTGTCTCTTCTTTGTAACTATCGAGTGAGGTGATGTCGAGAAACCATGGCTCGCCTCGAAGACTATTGGGATTAGCATAGAATTTGATGGTGAGTGGTTCCTTGAAAGTAGGGAGAGTGGATAGACCAGTAGGCAAGCCAGGAGGTTGGGAGACGGAGGTTGCTTCGGCGGCGCTTTGAGTCGAAGTATCGACCGAAAATGAACTCGATAGGTCAGAAGTTTGGGAGACGGAGGTCGCTTCGGCGGTGCTGTGAGTCGTGATATCGACCAAAAATGAACTTGACAGTTCATTCGCCTTGACAACGGCAATGAAAGCGATAAAGGGGAGAACGAGTGGCAACATTGTATATCAGTGCTTGTATTCAGGCAATCGTTGAGAGTGGATACTGTTCTATAGTTGTATGGTATCGATAGATCAACAGGTCAGTCGTTCAGCTTCTTATAGCATGTCACTGGATGATCATTCGTCAATCTTCCCCTGTTCCATTGCCGTATCCCCTACGCTCCTTTAACCAAACAGGGATAGTAGCACTTAGTGCATGATCTTTTCATGGCACTGCAGATCTATCTGCATCACCCCTTTCCAGGGGGGCTACTTTTGGGCGGTCGCACATGAACATCCTTGCAGTCCATGTCTATCAGGCGAGCCAGTTACACTAAAATGCTGTGGGATAATGATCAAGCTGATCAGTCAAAGGGTATGTCCTGCAAGCACTATGTAGCTCCTGAACCAGTCCGCTCCAGCCAGACATGGAAGGATGAAGATCTCATCGAGCCATATATATGTCTATGACTGCAAGAGAGATGGTAATTCGGCCGATTAGTTGGGATTGATGCAGGAGTGCGAGTGTAGAGTAGATACGTTTCCAGATACAGAGCGATCATAATACATGAACATAGCTGCACGCCTACGCTCTCTCCACCATCCCTAATCATACAAATGTCTGGCTCCTGATGATACTCATTGATACTTCTCCAAGCACTAGGACTAGCCTGCTCAGATTCGCTTACAATCCACCTTGAGTTTATCGATATCCTCTTCCCCTACATATGGAGCAGAGACAACCCCAGTGTTGCAAATATAAGCTAATACCGGAGCAGTCTTTGGTTCCTCGGGAATCGAAACAACACACTATCATCAACTTGACAGATGTGGTTTCGCACTCGACTCACTTTTTTCTTGACCATCTTCCCATCCACTCCAGCTCCTGCCCATTGGATTACTCGCGATTCATCGGTTCGAGTGAATACTAGTCGTCCAACGATTCGACTTTGTGGATCACCTGGAAGGCTTAGTCTTGCTTTAGACTCGGAAGATGCGTATTTAGTGACATCGGTGAATGAAGTACCGGGGATATCTTCGGTAGAACCGATAATGAAATCGACTCGAACGTTAGAAGCGAAGTCGGTAGCCCTGACAGTTGCCAGAAGGGCGATGAAGGGAATTAGGTATGATTTCATGTTGCTGTCTTAGTTATTGTTGTAGGTTCTGTTAAAATTGAGATCGTCTTGCGTTAGATTGGGTACAAATGAAATCGGGGATGGTCAGCTTGATAGACATTCAGATGGGCGTTGCTTTCATATGTCATCTTTGATCTGACCACTGGAACATCCTTTGTTGACGGCAATGATCGTTACAGCTTGGATTGACTGCCATTTATACTTCGGAGATGAAACGCATATCAACGTTATTGAATGCTATTCCTGAACCAAAACTGAAGCGTTCCTTTAAGCTCGGGTCGGTCAGATGAGCTGTGGATCGCGGATCATTCACTTATCCCAGATGAGTCAGGGGGGAATGTCAAGATGAGAGATAACTCAGGGGATACCCAATCCTGCATCGCCTTTCCCGGGCTTCCTACCGATGAACTATCGTACCTATGTCTCATCCACCTTCACGATAGGATCACAATCCACCCTAGCTGCCGAAGCATCGAATACCATCCCTTCCCTTTCTCCTCCCATCGACCAGGACTTGGAATCGTTCATTACCCATAACACCTTCTCAGCTCCAGGATCAGCAGTAAATGATCCGGTACACTATAGTCAGCCTTCGTCCCAAACCGTGACATGCTCGAACTCACATTTCGGACTTTCCATTGGGTTGTGTCCCTAGACCATTGGAAAGTCCTAGTATCCCCAGTCCCTCTTATTAAGTAAGTTGGTGTTGGGTCTGGGATATAGAGTATTGGATCGGATGTATCGTACTGCGTTACATCGTTGAAGAATTGATTGATTTTGTTTTCGCTTCTATAGTGAATCAGGAATGCGATTGGGGCTGGAAAGGTTATTGCAGTTGCTACCGGGAGTAGCATTGTTGCGAGTAACCACAGCACGGACAATGTCATCGTTCGGTCGCTGTTTGGTTAAAGCTGTACTGATAATTACAGCTATAAATGAGTGAATGATGAGTTTGTCGAATGGACGGTATGAAAGCAATCTTTCTTTCTTCACTGATCCTCCGACCCACTTCCAAGCTACCTCGAGCTACCTTCACATCTCAGAGGTCAGCATAGTGAGATACCCTTGGAAGGACATTGACAATTGATTGCGGTGTCGAAAGGCAGATAGACCTGATTCAGGCTCCGAGATGGTCCCTTTGCTGATGATGATCATCCTTTCGTCACGTCGTCCATCCAATATCGGCAGACAAAGTCCCAAATTCTGCGTCATGTCGAACGTGAACATCCTTTGCACGTTTGATGGTATTACGAACCCCTTTGACGACGTCGTTGTTCACCAATTCAACGGAATGGCAGATGACAAAGAAGTGATGATTGATGCCGGCCGGCCGGAAAGAAGCCGGTTGTATACGAGTAAACCTGAATATTGATGGTGTGCCTGAAACTGAACATCAAGCACGTTCGTGAAAAAGAGGGTATTGATCCAATGATGTTCAGGTGAGCGAGTCTGGCCAACACTTCATTCCCTAGACATGCTTAATCATGGTCGCGTGCAGTCTGAACTACGCATCATCAATTGTTCTATTTATATTCTATTGGAACTCCTGGATACAGGATTTTAGATCCAGGTGGAGCATAGGGTGCAAAGTTGGAAAATTGAAATGCAACCGGAAGAGCCATATAGTGTCTAGCGAGGGTTACTACTCATCTCATCTCACTCACACCACTCTACACCACTACCACCATGTCGTTGTCGAACGTATCGACGCCGACTCATACCCCTTACATTCGGGCTAACGATCCCTCGCTCCCTACGTCAGAGGATGATACGCTCAATTTACCAGGCGCGCCAGGTCCTCACGCCGACGACCATTTGACCAATGGTGAAGTTGATGAGGGGCTAGGTAAAGCCTTTGGTGTCGATCACCCATTGTTCCAGGATCTCGCTCCAGAGGACAGTTACGACAGTAATGGTACATATTGGGTGAGTCCAATGCGTCCCATTGGTTCTGTTGCTAATATTCAGGCCGACTTACCATGGACGACGCGACAGAAATGGGTCAACTCCCAGTCCAATGCCGAGACCAAGAGGGAACTCAAGACGATAGGAAAGATGTTCAAGGCTGATCCCTTGTCACCTTTGTCGGCATACTGCAAGCGATACGTTATTGGTGGTTTCGGCCTCTTCACCGAGGGTTACACGTGAGTCCAGATCTCTGTCCCTACGGTTGTGCAATGGCTGATGATAGATTATTCTCTATTGGTAATTTGAGCTCGCTCTATGCTGCCGTCTGGCCTGAATGTTGGTCAACCCATGAAGTCTGTGACAAGAACTGGATCTCTGCCGTCACCTATCTCCAAATCATCGGTAGGTCCGCTCATCTTCTAAAAAAGCAGTGCTGATGACTAGGTATCATTGTGGGCCAAGTACTCGTTGGATTCGAGGGAGATTGGGTCGGTCGTCGATTCGGTTTGGTTCAAGATGCCTTGATCATGACCCGTATGTCCTGCCCCTCCTTGCGATCTTTCCAAGCTAACATTGTAGTCGGTCTAGTCATGCTTACCGCATCTTGGGGTACATCTCTAAACGGTTGGGTTATTTGTTACGCTCTATCTCAATTCTTCTACGGTATCGGAGTAGGAGGAGAATACCCAATGACTTCCACCACCGCCATGGAATCAAAAGTCATGACAAACTCGCAGACGGACGATAAATTGCACCGAGGCAGGAACGTCGTTTTGGCTTTCTTGATGCAGGGTACGTCTTTGTCTCATTCTGACGAGAACTGGGCTGATATCCAGGATGGGGTCAATTGTTCAATCAAGTCATGTTGATTGTCTTACTCTTGATCTTCCACCATGGATCTGGAAATCCACCTTATTCCGAGGTATCGGCCCAATGGACCTTCAGGGTTTCTTTCGGTATCATGGCCGCCATGACTCTATGGCTAGGTAAGTTTCCTGCATTGTCCATGAACCTGTGAGTCTCCACTGACAGTCGCCAGCCTACTTCCGATACTACAAGACCGCATATTCCTCGACCGCCCTCGCTCGATCGAAAAAGAACGCTCGAGTCAATCAATCAGGCTACGATTTCGGAACACTTAAACTTGTTTCTACCCATTTCACAGGTCGATTAATCGGAACCACAACTGGATGGCTATTTAACGATTTCCTCTTCTACGGCAACAAGTTGTTTGCCTCAAGTTTTATCAAAGTCATTTCCCCAGGGGCTTCTAGCAATATCATGACGGGTTGGTTATGGAATTTGGTCAATATTGGAATTTCTCTATGCGGTTATTACTTGGCTGCGTTCTTGATTGATCACAAGTTTTACGGAAGGAAAAGGATGCAGACGGTTGGATTCTTGGCAGATGCTGTTTTATTCTTGATTCCTGCTAGTAAGTTGATTCCTGCATGGGGTGATGTGTCAAGTGAGAGTTTATGCTGACAAATCAGTCTGGTACACTGAACTCACTTCTCGAGCGCACATCAAAGGATTCCAAGCAATCTACTTCCTCTCTTCATTCTTCCAACAATTCGGTCCCAAGTAAGTCCTCCCCTATTTCACAAGGCGATGATCTGATCCTTTAGCTGTACCACCTTCCTACTCGCCGCAGAAGTCTACCCAATTTCAGTCCGAGCTACAGCACACGGTCTATCCGCCGCCGCAGGTAAACTCGGTGCCCTCATCCCCGCCATCCTATACAACTACGTCGACGCAAGAACTCGATTCTGGGTTGTATGCTGGTTCGGTTTCGCCGGATGGATCGTCACTGAACTCTTCATTCCCGATACTACTGGTCTAGATTTGAGGGAGCAGGACAGGTACTGGGCTTTCGTTAGGGAAGGAAGGTCGGGTGAATATCACGGAATCGCAGTTCATCCCAGACATTTGAGTTGGTGGGAGAGAGTCGTACTTAAGCGGGGACAGGCTTATGATCCCGAATTGGACAGGAAGCAGAGAGTCAAGGAATTGAGAGTGGTTTACGAGGCTAGGATGCAAGAGCGTGAAATGGGTAAAGGAGAAGAGAGGGAAGATGAGGATGAAGGAAGTGAAATTACAAAGGGTTTACATACGTATTTCACCAGTGAGTCAAGGTCCTCATCCGCCATTCTGGCCACGTCATGCCAGGTGACTGGCAGGAAGTTGAAAGGGAATGAGCTGATGTATAGATGAGCAACTCAGAAGACGTAAGGAAAAAGCAGCAGATGCTGGCGGATCAAATTACGCTCAACAATCTCGAGTCCCACTGGAAGAGTTGGAGTCTAAACTCAAGTAATCCACTAGTCATACGCTTCTATCACCAAATCATATCAATCCAAACATCAACCTAGTTCATTCCCTTCACTCATTATAGATCATGCATATTGTTGTTATCATACAAGGCTGGGTGTAGTACTATGATAAATCCGAGATCTAAGCTCTATCTGCGACCTCCTGCCCTACTTCCAAAATCCATTCCGCCCAATTCCGAACTACTGCCCGACCTTGTTCTTGATATTTGAACCTTTTGGCAGCTCTAACCATCAACTCACGTTCTCTTTCAGCATCTCACACTCGCAATGATCGGACAGGAAGAGCAGATGTATATGGCGAGAGTAGAAAGATGGTGAGGCAAGAGTGATGCAGAACAGAGAGGCAAAAGAATGTACCTAACAACCAACATTGCATGTGTATTCCAACACCATGGC
The DNA here is from genome assembly GCA_026538405.1 of Cryptococcus sp. GC_Crypt_2. Classification (NCBI taxonomy): domain Eukaryota; kingdom Fungi; phylum Basidiomycota; class Tremellomycetes; order Tremellales; family Cryptococcaceae; genus Cryptococcus; species Cryptococcus sp. GC_Crypt_2. Next base: position 26,200 of record JALPCC010000105.1, read on the forward strand.
CAGAATGTAATTACTCGTTGAAGAGGGAGGGTATTCAGGTTATTGATCATTTCCACTTGTTCATCATCCAAAAGGAGGGGTATACGATTTGGTGGTGTTTCTCCTTGTACAGTCATAGTCGGAGCTAAGGTATTGGGGTCGAAACGGATATGTGATGGTCGATCTGATGTATTGGCTGAGATTGGGTAGGTAAGAAGGGGAGTGATCTCGCCCGATCCTGCGCCTGGGACTTTACTTGAAAGATGGTGGTGATGGAGATGTAGATGATCCTTTAATCGGTTGGTACTGCTGATCAGCTCCCGACTGTCCAGATGGGGAGGACCCACGATTGCCAAGTATGCAAGAGAAGGGTGATCGTCCTGTCTCGTCAGCTTTGCCGTTGAGTATTCGTGTTGTAAGATGGTCGAGGGAAACAGGAGGAACTTACACATATGTGAGAATAATTGGTAGTAGGAAAGGTAGGAATAAGAAAGCCATCTAACAGTCAGCCACCATGTTATTAAGACCCTCCATCACAGTGCTAGCACTGTCTTGATGGATAGGGAACCGAGGACACAGATCATGCGACGAACGTACATGTTTAAAAGGTCCTGGTAATGGTAAAACAATGAATGGCGGTAACCGATGTCGATCCCTTTCCAATTCTTCCAATCTCTTCATTCTCCTCTCGTTTCTCTCCTCCTGGATCTCATTTGGGGTATGTTCAGTATGAGGGAATGAATAGTCAATCACGCAATTTGATGAATCTAATTGAATATCAATACGGTTGGTTTTATGGTCTACGAATGGATCTGTCATTGATATCGATCCGGTAGGGTAGGGGACTGTGAGATCGTTACACCTGATATTAGCCTTTGGTCTATGTCATATGATTATGGGCAGATAGTGGCTAGTTGTACTTACCCATTAGCAACGATTTTAATTCTTGGGAAATTCAAGAGGGCTTGGAAGAAGATGTGATCTATCATCAGTCTTCCGAATCCTTGAAGAGCGAAGACTCAGGATGATGTGGACCAGAAGAATGGGAAGGCGAGTTCGAATGGGGGACGTACTTGGATCGGCAAGAACTGCTAATAAAGACCTGCCAGCCCCATCCCTATCTAGTCGAAATAGTTGTTGGCCACTTCTGGAGAATAGCCGTTTCCCGATCGTATTGACGATCGTATTTATACGGGAACCATATCTGACTGTACCGATATGCTATATATCAGCGTTGTTTCTTCGTCGTTCTCATAACTCGATAGGCTTAGCCGAGAGACAAGCATAGACAGACTTAAGGTGGGCAGAGGAAGACGGTCGGATGTAGGAAATGAAGGATTGCGGATCGAGAGCAGGAGAAGGGACATACTGGAGTTGCAAATGTACTAAACGACCCAGGACTATGTTTATCGAAAAACGAAGGTGATCGACTATGTAATATTCCAATCAGATACCTTCCAACCACTTTCAATCAGCTTCTTCCTGATTTCGTAAGTAGGAGAGACGTACAACCACCTAAAGAATATCCCATCTATCGTCAGCACCCTTCACAACACGACAACAAGGGACATACAACGCTAAACACCTCAACGGACTTTCCACCCCTCTCCAATTCCTCAATCGCAATATCCACCTCTTTCGCCGCTTTATGCGCATTAACATCGATTCCATCCCATGTATGACTCCCTGTAAAGCTTTTACAGACTAGGATTTTTAGTTCTAGTTCATCCTTATCCTTTTCCCTCGATGTGAATGACGAGGACGAGGACGGTGTTGAAAATGAGGATAAGAGGATATCCTCTACTACATCCTCCTCCTCCGCTATACTGGCTTCCTCGTTTGAATCTCCAAGTTGAGATGCTCGCTCGAGTTCTTGCTTGACAACTGCTAGATTATCTGGATTACCATATAATCCGTGAATTAGAACTATAAGGTGGACCTTGGCCATTTAATCGTGTGGTAGGGACTTGAATTGGTGCTCGACGATGCTTTAATCCTGTCCACTGGATACCTTGTCGAGTTAAACTGCTACTTGTTGATGCAGTTGGTATGAGGAGCTGATTATATATACATGTCGCGTTGACGAGTCACGGTCATGAGATGACGCGTATGCCCGTTATCACTGCCCGAGGATAAGTGTATATATCTGTCCGCTGGATCACCAGTGCCCACTATAGAGTCTGCATGTTTACAAGTCTGTCATGCCACCAATCCTATGGGTTCAAAGGCCATACTGCGTGAATCTACTCTCGTGATTGTGAAAGCACAGTGTATCCAAAGGCCTTTTTCACGTCTCCTGAGCAGACACCCCAAGACCGCATCCCCATTGTTCCATTTCCACCTCCAGTCATAGACTATTGATAGCCGTAAACAGGACGCTCGCTGCCCACACTCATCACCCATGCATGTCACGTACAATATTAAATCGGATTTGTACGGTCTACCATTCTCCATTCCCCCTCATCCAATCCCGCCGCGCTTTTCTTCCGGCGGTAACCGACACCCACCTTTACCTATACAGTACATACTTGTCTATCACTACATTCACCTACCTAGATTCGCCAGGGCTAGAGCAGCGGTACTCGGCTTATTGGACTGCTCGATTGTAGCGATCATATATACATCTCGACCCGTTGATTTTGGGAAAGGAAGTGGGTTCTTCGGGCCGGACAATCAAATCTTCTGGATTGGTCAGGGTAATCGCCCTTGTAAGTGAAATCAAGTCAAGTGAGTGCTATACAACTATGCTTTTGCTCTACATAGTAGTACACTAAGCAAGAGTCCAGTTGACTGACGGTACAGAACAGTACATATTGCGGATATAGTCACGCGAGGACACTACGAATGACTGCCCGCAGTACGTCCATACCCATTTTCACCTCCACAGTTCGAAGTTGCTGAGTTATCAGACTGTATACCAATCACACGCATACAATGAGTACTACTCCACAACCCGAGGCATCGTCCTCCAAGACGCCTCTCTCATCTACACCAAATGCCTCTATACCGTCAATCGACACGCCCTTGCGCGCAACGACATTACGAGAACCTCCTGCTCCTGATCTTCTTCCCGTGACTCGACAAACCCTTGCTCAATTCCGTCAATCCGAAGGAGCGACTACTAGAGCAGGAAAGCTGGAAGCGTTATGGGAAGCATTACCTTCTTTACCTGAATTAACAGAAGGTCCTACCGCTACGAAACGAATGAAATTACCTGGACAAGATACAATGGCCGCGCTCAGTCCGGAACGGGCAGCGAGATTAAAGGAATTGTATTTGGAAGAATTGGTTAGGGAATGTAATGATAAAAGGCCAACTGCTAAATTATGGGGCGGTAGAGATGATTGGAAACCTGATACCACAAAGGGGATAGCTTGGGAGGATTTCCGGTAAGTCTGCTTTGAGGGGGATCACGCAGTAGCATGAAGCTGATTACTAGCCGTTTCTTATGGGACAAAGAGCGTGAATTATGGGATACTTTTCAAGATTTGGATAAAAATGGGGATGGTCGATTAGACGCTACGGAAATGAAGGCTGCCCTTTCACGCTCAGGAGTTGAAATCACCCCTGCAACCGTCGAAGATCTGGTTAGACATCTCGCTCATGGGGTCTGGAAGTTGCCTAAAAAGGAGACTCTCAGTCAGGAAGACATGTATATAACTTTTGGAGAGTTTAGAGATTTCTTGATCATGTTGCCGAGAAGGGCTACTCCGTTGGAGATATATAAATGTGAGTAGGGTCGAGTGTAGCTCGGTTCAGAAAACCGAGAACGTATGTGTACGAGATCAGAGCTGACGCCAGACTACCAAGTGACAACACGCTACAATGATGGTAGAGGAGCAGCTCGAGTCGATAAAGATGGTGATTTGAACGTCTCTTTCCCTCGCCCTCCAGGATCCACATCCACTTCAACAGCCTTATTCGGTTCGAAATCGGATAAGGATAAACCAGAAGAAGATGACGATTTTCAAGATACAGAAGATCCCCCAGTAGATCATCACGAGGCATGGCGGTTCCTCTTGGCTGGAGGAGTTGCTGGTGCTGTTTCACGAAGTGTTACAGCTCCTTTTGATCGATTAAAGATTTATTTGATTACGACCGATACTCAACATATCAATCCTAATTCAGTTAGTGGATTGGGACATCCTACTAGGGTTTGGTCTAAGGCTGTCTCGAATTTATGGGGTGCTATGGGCAAGATTTACGTGGATGGTGGTGGAATCAGGGCGTTCTGGGTTGGGAATGGGTTGAACGTCATCAAAATCTTTCCCGTGAGTAGTTTTTCTCAGTGGTGAAACTTTCCCTTTCCTTTCCCTTTCGAGACCTGTTCGCGCGGTACAAGTGAACGCTAGCAATCGCAATCTCGCTAGTCTCGCTACGCTCGACTGCTTGACTGCTCGATGCTGACTTGCAGGAATCCGCGATCAAATTCGTCTCATACGAACAATCAAAACGATTCCTTGCCAAATACTGGGATTGTGTATCCGACGTCTCGGAACTCTCGTCCTCTTCGCGATTCTTTGCAGGTGGTGTAGGAGGTATTACATCCCAATTCGCAATATACGGTCTTGAAACGTTAAAAACTCGAGTTCAATCTGAAATAGGACCTGCTCAAGGTATGAAAGCTGTTAAAGCCATGGCTAAGACCATGTGGGCTAGTGGAGGGATTAGGGCGTATTATAGGGGATTAACACTTGGATTGGTTGGAGTATTCCCATATAGTGCCATTGATATGGGTACTTATGAGACATTGAGGAGGTATTACTGTAAGAGTATGAAGGTTGATGAGCCGGGAGTAATGGCTACATTATCGTTCGGGGCTTTATCAGGTTCGATCGGTGCCGCTTCTGTTTATCGTAAGTGTCTTTCATTGTTGTCTAGCAACTCAACTCCTCTCTCCCTTACTCTCCTTTGTTTCTGGCAAAGCTAATATGTAGCTGTCAACCTACTACGTACTCGACTGCAAGCAGCAGGATCATCAGGTCATAAACATACGTATACTGGATTTGTCGATGTTGCTCAACAAACTCTAAAGAATGAAGGATGGAGAGGATTATATAAAGGTTTACTACCTTCCATTCTGAAAGTCGGACCGGCCGTTGGAGTTAGTTGGATCGTATATGAGGATATGAAGGTTAGACTGGGTGTTTAGCTGGCTCGATAGGGTTGAATAGGGAGGTGGGATCGGATCATCGATCAGTTGTGGGAAGCAAAAGGGGAAGTGAGAGGTTAGAGGGTATAGGTTCACGTAGAAATGACATTCGTCATGATTTTGATTTACATTATGCCATGAATAGTGTACATTACATCGTAACTTCGAGCGTCAAGCATATATATGATCATTCCTATGCTGCAATTCCAACAACCGGCGTAGCCTTTTTTCTAGCCAACAACTTCTCTCTCAATTCCCTAGCCCGTCTCTCTTGATCGGTCTCTGCAGCCATCATCTTCAATACCATCAATCGCCTTCTCACTTCTCGTTGTCGATCAATCATATCCAATCTCTTCAAAGTCAAATCAGTCTCTTCAGCCTCCCGCCTAGCCTTGGATTCAAGTAACAATCGACGAAGAGCTTGGGCTTTTGATTCGTTGACATTATGTCGGAATTGTTTGTTTTCAGATTCAAGCTTGATCTTTAATTGAATTCTAGCTCGAATACCTCTGCCCTTCATAACCTTTATATCGGGCTCAAGCTCAAGCTCGGGCTCGACCCCGATCTCAGCTGTATCGATTGAAGGTGACGATTCATTCTTGACATTGACAGCACCTTCGGCTTTCGCTCTTGCCAATCGTTCGAGAAGAGTCAATCGTTTCGTCTCGGTCGTATCCTTGGCAGCTCCTTTGATCGTCAAAACAGTCGTTTCGGCAATATGATCCACCGGATCTTCGTCCATTCGAAGGATGGCAGGCGGTGGGGAGGGTAACAATTCTTTATGATTTTGATTCTGATTCGGGTTCTGACCCCATGATCGCATGGGTTTTGGTGGTTGTTCTCGTTCACGCTCTTGAACCATTCGACGTCTGATTTCCATTCGGTCCCGGTGCGCTTTCTCTTTAGCCCGGAGAAACGCTTCGTATTCCGGGTCAAGCCATGTATCGGCTTCGTCCCATCTTCTAGGTCTTGATCGTGAGTGGGATCGTGAACGAGAGTGCGGTCGGCGTTGTGAGCGTGAGCGTGAGCGCGAACGAGGGTAGCGAGAGGACGAGATTGAGGATAATGGAGATGGCGATTGCGGATCCGAGTCCGAGGATGGTGAACGACGGGGCGGAGATATCGATCGACTTTTACTTCTACTTCTACTCCTACTCCTACTTCGTGATGGTGATCGGTCGTTAGGATCTGGTACTTTATCATACTGCAATCAGCACTTCTTCTCGTATATGCCACATAGACTCACCTGGGCAATCTCATCATACCTCCTCAAATCCTTATATGGGCTTCTCAACCATGAATATAATTCGTGCGCAAATTGTTCCGCCCCTCTTGGAAATTCCTCCGTATCCAACAATTCCCCAAGTAACCTCACGGCAGGTTCTGATCGGATATCAATTGCTTTTATCAATACCAAGATATGTCCAGTCAATACCTCGACATCTACCAGTGACCAGACTCGGAGTTCACGCCGTAAGAATGAAGTAGCGCGTTGGATTAGAGCTGGATCTTCAGAGATTTGTCGAGGTGTAGGGTTTGGTTTAAATCCAGTGATTGGGTTTGAACCTATGTGCTATTCATTAAAATCCATAATATCCAACACGGACAAGAGGGGATGGGACCAACCTTGACGAATAGCTCATTTTTGTATATCTCAACTCTCCTCTCGACTTGATAATCCAATTCATCCATATCTTGACGATGTTTCTGCCATCGTCCAATTGTCTGCCTAGAAGGACCAGCTTGAGAGGTGGAAGGTAGTTTCAGTTGAGGGAGTGGTGGCAGGTAGAACTGTTATCAGCTCGAATCGTGTGTTGAACAGGAAGGATCTTGGAGCAGCAACGGACGAACCTTTGTCGGGACACTACTGTCCAGATCGTGTAGTAAGAAAGGGGCCATTTCGGCGGAACATAATGGGCATTTACGAGATTGATTTGCCCATACCCCAATACATTCGAACTAACTATCAGCCCATCTCGCTCCACGCTCAGTCCGTATACAAATAGAGAGATAGAAGGACCTACACAGAACTCATGACCACACACGCCGACGATAGTTCGATCCCTCAAAGCCATCAAACAAATTACACATCTCTCTTTATTCTCATCCTCATCACCCCCTCCATTTCCGCGTGCATGTGCATGAACAGGCAAAAGATCCGGATCATCTGGATTATCTCTAACCTCTCCTTCCCAATCCATCTTCTTCCTCCCTTGAGCTATTCGATCCGCTTGTGTAGTGGGTAAAGGGGGCCATGTTCGAGGTGGGGAAATTAGGGCGTGTTCAAGTAAGAAACCTTCTGCCTCGTCCACTATGTCGTTAGCTTTACCTCTTCCTGAGTTCGATAGACAGAGCGCGTGAGCTTACATAGCCAATCACGGATTTTTGGAATCCGAACCATTGTTGGAAACTGATGGGTAATGAGCAAGGAAGCAGTTGTCAATTGTCAATGGGGGATGGTCTTGAAAGTGGAGGTCGCACTTCTTTAACTTAGTGTCGGGGTAGTCTACCCCTTAACAAGATTGTGCAGGCTGACAGGCAGGGGCATAGTACTACAGCTGCTGGCTGGGTACTTTTGGATTTGTCTTGTGCATTCTCGTGCATGACGAAAGCAGGGGGACAGGTAAACCTGCTCAGAGTATCCCCTTTCGTCGGCGACATCGGTGTTATATTTGTTACAACCCGACCTTTATCATCGGTGTGATGTCCGAGTGGTCTAAGGAGATTGATTAGAAATCAATTCTGTTCGCAGGCGGGAGTTCGAATCTCTCTTACACCTTATCTTTTGCTTTCCGAGCATGGTTGACGCGTCATCTATCGACGCGACCTCTTTTTGCTCAATTTGTGCATGATCGCTCTTTACCACCATGCATTCACGATACAACTCTTCACCATGCTACAAATTGCTACCGACTAATGCTCCAGATCCTCCCATGCTCGTCCAATTGTTAGATGTAGATCCTCGGCCTTGACATCCTTTGCACCTCCAAAGTATCCAGCTGCAATCTTGGCGTCGATCTCGACTTGCGAGTCCTGATGTTATTAGCTCGGCCTTTCCGTCTTGATGAACTGCAGGTCATGGCGGTCATGATGGGAAGGTGGGTGGATGACATAGGAGGAGAAGGGGAGAGGGAAATTAAGGATGACGTACAGGTGGGATGAGGTGATCTGGGATATCGTATCGTTTCAAGATCGGGATGCCTGAATCGACAATTGCATTATATTTCATATCGGACTGAATGTCAGCAACCCAACAGTAGTGCGGATAGGTGTTTCAGACAATCAGAGTAGCAGAAGGTGGAGGGTAAGGTGGCAGCGACGGGAAGATAAAGACCTACCATGGAAATCATATTATCAATCTTTTGAATTCCCAACCAATGTAGAGTATCAGGCATAATAGCTTGAAACCTCATGTCCTTGACTCCTGCAATCATCTCTGTGGCTTTGAAATAACGGTCTGCGGAATCTCCACCGCGTTTACGAGAATTGTATACGAGGTCTATATGTCAGTTCCGATGAATAAGGAGCAGGATCGAGGAGGATCAGGACTGTCCATGATATGATGGGTGGACGTACATTTCGTTACTTCTCCTAAAGCTCTACCTTCTTTTCTGAAATAGACAATCAATCCTACTCCACCCCTTTGGGCGCATTTGACTGCCTCTTCGATTCCGTAGATTAGGTATGGGCGACAAGTACAGATATCAGAGCCACTGTCTGTCAGCCCACTATCCTCTTTCAGAGACGACCACCTCATCCCGAGTTGGAAAAGGCAGCTGGGAAACGCGATAAACGGAGGACTCACAAGACATCTGATCCATTACATTCATCATGTACCCTCACTGTCAATTCCTTAGTTGGATCCCTGAGATATGCCGGGTTTCCAAAGATATAAACTGTCTGGCCTCCAATTGGGGGTAGGAAGGTCTCGAGATCCCTTCGAGTGAGGAGCTCTGGGTACATTCCACCGGTTTCTATAGATCAGCCCCTCTTTACGTCCTTCATAATCTCTCGGGACGAACGACTGACCTTCAAATAGGGCTCTCCTCAAAAGCTCCTCCGACACCTCGAACCTCTTTGCCAATCCTGGTAAATGCCAAACGGGTTCAATGGCGGCTTTGAAGGTATTCACCTCTATTCCTGGATCGTTGTTTGGGAAGGCAGGGAGGATTTGCGATTTGGTAACGATCTTGCCGTCCACTTCGATTGATCCTGTATGATTGGCGAGATCAAGTTCAGTCATTTTGATATGGGCTTTAGTGCATGAGATTGTTGGTTTTACGTCCAATCCTGAATCAATGTGCTAGGTATTAGCTAGTCTAGTGATGAATCGGAGATGAGGAGGTACTTACCGACTTGAATATAGTCTGAGCCATGTGTCCCCATGGGTCAAGGGACACGATCTTGTCCTTTTCAAACCAACTCGGAGAAGGGGGGATTTCGAATGGTGGGTGGGTGTTTGTATAATCGGGTTTATGATTCGGATCAAGAGCGTTCATTGCGATTGCTAATGCCCTATAGACGGAGTATGATCCTCCGTGAGCACTGTCTGTGAGCTCTTACGAATACTCTCTCTGTGGACCCAGACTCACCCAACGGCATTCCTCTTCTTGATAGAATCGGGATGTCGGGAGGACAAGACTGGTCCTCGTTCTTCTGCAGAGCCAGCTCCCCATACTAGAGGAATTGGCTTGATTCCAACCTGGCCCGGATAGGCTATCTTCAGCTCTATTCCCAAGTGCATGTGACGTACTAGTCAAGATAGCTCTATCGGGGTAAAGCATTTCCTCAGTCAACGATTCCCCATCTAGGACTTCGACGGCTTTCGTCGTAGTCTTCACTGCCTGCTTTCCTACTTCCACTGGGATCACTGGTGCTTCGATTGACATTTGTGATGTCCTGTATAACTCAAATATAGTATGAAGAGATGTTGACACGTTTGAATGATAGGGTGGGGATGGGGGATGGGAAGCGATGATAACGGTTAAATGGATCCGATCAAACCGGGCCGGACGGAACTCGTTTAAAGATAACCGTAGTCTAAGTCAGGTTACCTTGACGCGTAACTATACTGTTGCTTTACATTCAGACACAATTATGTCAAAGGTGCAAGCATTGAGAGAGCTACCTAGTGTGAGGCAGAGGTGCGATAAAGTGTACAAGCTTGCCCAAGAAGGGAATGTAGACCATTTCGTGCTAGATGAAGGGCGGTACGAGGATATCATCGAGGTCTGTGCGAAGGCTATCAACGTGAGTCACGGGGAAACAGCAATATGTTGCTGATGAGCAGAAAGACTACGGCACAGATTATGCATCAGTATGTATGTACTCGTTTGTACGGACTGATTGTAGATTCAACCCCACTCTCGCTGGAGACACTTCACTACTCCCCAGACTCCGGACCTCCTTCAACCTATTCTGAAAGGATGGGAGAACGATGGTCTACCCGCCTTAGAAATCGCGAAACGATTAATCGACCTATTCGTCGTATCTGTCCTTGTCGATGGTACGTCCTGAGCCATGGCAATGCTGACAATAAGCTGGTGCAGGTAATAGCTGGTCATATACCACCAAATCCGGAGAGAATGTGCGGAGGAGTGAAGGGCTTGCAGTGGCCAGTCTGGAAATGTACCTGGATGGCTTATTCTCTGATGACTCGGATATACTACATCAGGTGACTGGTATGTACTCCCTCTCGGGCATAAATGAAGCTCATGTAAAGCCGCTGGTCTTCGAGGTTTGACAATCGAGAAACTGTCTTCTGCATTTCAAGTATCGGACACAAATCCCATGTCGGGATTAGAAGGACGTTGTGGTTTACTTTTCCGCTTGGCAGACGCTCTGGAAGCTAGTCCAGAATTCTTTGGCGAGAGTACCAAAAGGCCAGGAAATATGCTGGGTACGCACTTCTTATGCTGTTAACAGGTCAATAGCTACTTATTTTAGATTACCTTAAACCCTCAAGCGGGAACGAGGTGGAACTGAGCAAGATCTGGTCTATCGTAATGGACGGTTTCGGTCCCGTTTGGCCAGCATCCAGAACTCAATTAGACGGTTTTTCCCTAGGCGACGCTTGGCCTTGTGAGACTCTACCTGGATCAGGCGAGGAAAAGATGTAAGTCTTACAATGTATGCGACGAGATGGCTAATGTTAGTGTCCCATTCCATAAACTCAGTCAATGGCTCACATACTCTTTACTTGAACCTATGCAGAAGATCTTGGGGTGGGAGATTAGGGGTACCGAAGTTATGACTGGTATGTATTTGAGGTGGAATTGGCTGATGAAAGGTTTACCGGAATATAGAAATGGAGGACTCTTGGTTGACCTCGGTCTTTTGGCGTTGACGGATAAGGCGAAATCAGAAGCTATTTCAGAGCACGAGGGGATATATAAGTTTTCTCCGTCGAGTCAGACCGTCATTGAATGGAGGGCGATTACGGTTATTGCATTGTATGTTCTCCTTCATCTTATCTCACACCATTTCGTAGACTGGCAACAAAGAGAGTGGGGCTGATAATTAGGGACAAGATCGCAGCTGGGCTCAGGACCAAGTTGGACTATAACTTCACCCTACCTCAAGTCCTAGAGAGCGCTACTTGGAAATGTGGGCGGCTTATTGCAGCTGAAAAGAGAAAGAATGGAGGACCACCTATTGAGATTGAAAGTGATGGGACTATCTTCTAGTGGTTTGTAATCTATCATGTCATCCATTTCATGCATTTCGTACAACGGTATATATCCCAGCTATTTGGTAGAGTTGTACAACCTGTCTCCGACATCTCCACAACCTGGTATCACGTAGCCTTTATCTGTCAATTGCTCGTCAACCGCAGCGAAGTAGAACTAGGATTAGCGCTTTCCCAAAGGTCGATATCCCCTGTCTGCACTGCATTTACCCCGTTTCCTCCCTTTTTCCTCCGATTAAACCTCTCATTCCGCTTTAACGACACGACCGAACTCACATGGACATCAGGATACTTTCGCTCCAATCCCTCGAGCGCTTTCCGACTCCCGATAATACCCAAGAAAGCTACTTTATCCATACCCAATCCCCATTCTTGCATCATCTTTAATGCAGCTAATGCTGTATTTCCAGTAGCTACCATTGGGTCTAGGATGAAAATACGGTCTACATTGATTGATTGTGGAAGTCGAGAATAGTATTCGATCGCTTGGAGTGAGATTGGGTCACTGATCATCAGCGAGGCTGGCAAATAAGGTGCGGGTCGACGATATACCAGGTGTGACAGGATATCAAATCCGAGAGGAGGGACTCACCGATACAATCCCAGATGATAGACTGGGGCACCTGGAAGTAGAGAGAGTAAGGCCTCCTCCATTCCGACTCCCGAACGGAGGATGGGTGCTAAACCAATCCTCTCTCCTAATTCAGAACCGGTAAACTCAGACCAAGGGCTTTGTAGCTATGATAAGCCAATTGTTCGCTTTATCGCGATTCGCAAGACAAACGAGGACATACGCCGGGAACATCCTTAAGCTGGATAGTGGAAGTAGCTTCCAACCCTACCAGCGAAGCTAATCTACCAAGTGTCGTCCTGACTTATCAGCACCCTGTCCAAGCTTAGGAGGAGGACTCGCCTGAAAGTACCTGGATCTGTCGTTTGATCCCTCAAGACAGAGAGATACACTTTGCCAAGTGGATGCTGAAGGATGTGGATTGGCATTGCGGGAATGATGTATGATGCACGATTGATGATAGATAGCTTGTTGAGGGGACCGGGTAATTACGCGGTGGGGGTGGGTTCCGATAAGAGCGGAATGGGGAGATAAGGGTTTTGAGGAGGTTTTGCATGTATCATCATCAGTGAACTTGATGTTAGTTGTACACAGCTGCAACGTTGTGGACTAGGAACTATTGCTCAGAGGCGGTATGCATGTCATATCAAAGGTTGAACAATATGGAGGGCTGTGAGTCTATTGCTCCGAAGTCAAGCCGCGGATTGATCTTGATCTTGATCTTGCTTTCGTACTTGATTCAATATCAGACCGGTCATATTTGACCACATCATCTCCATTGCCAGTGACCTGATCTTGAAATTGAAAGAGACGGGACGATAAGATGTTCGGCGCGATAGTAGCAGGTCGTTTAGTGTGAGTGCACCGAGTAGAAAGATGTTAATAAACAGTCAAACGAATCTACAACAAATGTACCATAGCTCTATCCATTCCTTCGAGTGGAACTGATAACAGTGATGAGACACACTTTGTATTCCCTCTAGAGCAGCCCTATGACATCAATCATCTTACTGTCTTTCTGACCGGTGCTGGTAAGTCGTGTTGTAGGGACAAGGCTGATGGTAGTTCCATTTCCAGAAGGATATGGGGCATCAGTACATTTCGCTTGGCCCAATAAAGATTATATCCCTCTAGGAATGTACGTCCTTCTCTCCCTCACTTCCTTTTCTCCCGATACTCACAAGTGAGATCAGGGGACGAGAGATGAACGATGGAAGAAAACGTAGAAGGGGAGAGGAGGAAAAGGAGAGCTGATGATAAGATTAACAAATGCAAAACCCTCGGCGATATACAGACTTCGTCCACATCTTCCCCCCGATGCGCCTCTGCCAGCTACATCCAACACACCCGGCCCAGCTGCGAATCTAGGGATTGAAATAGCACCGTTACCGCAGCTTGAGCAATTGCTGTCAACAATCGGCGGAGGAGGTGAGGGGAAAGGGAAGGAAGTTGCTGGAAAGGTTGATGTGGGCAAAGTTGCTGAGAAGGTGGTTAAAAATGTACGTCCTCTTTTTAGGCGATTGTTTGCTTTATCTGTGCCGCGCCATCGATCTGCGCGTAGGACTTCGGCACACGTAGGACTCTGGTGTCCGAGTCTGACAAATGAGATGATTGCAGGCAGTGAGTCAGGATGAAACTGATATCAGTTATTCAATTACCTACATTCATTCGGAGGGGACGTGAAGTTGACGTGAGTGCTTCGACCAGCCTTTGAACCAGCCCCCACTCCATTGAAGGCCTCACCAGACCAAGATGATAGACTTCCCGAACAAGGGCGTTGAACTGACAAATAGACCGGAAACGCCAATCCCATTATCAGTGTTTCAACAGTGGTACAACAATTTTACCCGAAAAGTCCAGAATGATCGAGGAGCGTCATTCCTAGATCGAGAAGACTAGATATGTTGTTCAAATCCATGTTCACGTCCAGGTTCATGTCCAAATCCACCACATTCCCATGCATGCATATACAACGACACGGCTGTCCATCACGCTCGAGCCTTGCTAACTCCGCCCAAAAATCAATAGCCCAGAGTCCGCCTTCGTAATGTCGTATCGGCCCTCCAACTTTTCTTGATATCCTGCTTAGACCACCAATCCCTTATCCAATCCGGACTGTCCACTCCCTGCATGAGCGACATGAGGTATTCTTGGTAGATGAACTCGTAAGTTGCTCCAAAAACGAGTTTCTTGCGAAGTTGGATTGTCTTTCGGGGTTTTGCCTCTGCTTTCGAGTCTGTGTCTTTCTTCCTCTCTGCCGTGCTGTCTGACGAGGCGGAGGATGTGTGATAAGGGTTGCTTTGGTTTGGAGGGAGTTTGAGGTCTGACGGCAGGGTGAGAGCTCCTGACCACATTAGAGCTGTGAGGCGAGTCTGAGTCTCAACAAGTGGGAATGGGACTACTTGGTATTCTGAACATTAGCGACTTCTTTCCCGATTGATTGTTATCAGAAGTGGCGAGTATAATAACTGACGAAGGCCTGGGAACGCAATACTCTTGTCTTCATCCGCTTGTAGGAACAACATGACTTGATCAAGTTTATCCATACTCAACCCTTTCATTCCTCCCACTTCCCCTTCTCTCCCTCCCTTTCTCTCTTCTGCATATATCACGTCATCCAATACCCTGTAATTTGGTTCTGACCAAGGGTAATCGGTAGTTTTACAGAATGGTAAACTGAAATTGTACCCGGTTGCGAAGATGATCGTATCCACCCCTTCTACTCGACGTTGATCCTGGCATATAATCGTACCATCTTCATCCACATGGTCCAATAATGGTAGATATGTGATGTATGGTGTCCAGGGATCGATCGTATCCGGTGGGGTCGAGCATGAAACATAGACTTTTGTATATCCTTCTTGATCACTATTTGGTTCATACTTGTCGATATTGAGTGAAGCTAGTTGACGAGCCAGATCGGAGCCCGAGGCGAAAGAACCGACTACTAGGATTGTACGAGATTTGTAATCGGCAGGATGGAGGTAATATATCGAATGCAGGATTTCCCCTCGGAAGTCCCTAGCTTATCAGCTCACTCACTTGAGCGTTCGACCCGATGAGAGCGTGAAGATATGTCAAGAATGAGAAGGGACATACGATAACCCAGGAACATCAGGTATCCAACCATCTTCATAATGCCCATTCCCAACACATAGGAAATCGAATTCCTCCTCCCCACCTGCCCTGGTCTCGATTACCCAAGGTGAATTCTCCTGACGCTTATAAAGCCTCTCTACGCGAGTATTGAAGAATATGTGCGGCCAGAGGTTAAATTTGGTAGCGTAATCTCGGAAGTATTGACGAACCATTCCTTCTACTCAGCATCATTATAGGGAGGAAGCCCTACGCTACTTATACTCACGACGATCGGGGAATAAAGGTGTTTCGGATGGAAATGGGAAATCACGAAATGCCATCAATTCCTGGTCATCAGCAGAGTCCTCGCGCTTCGATTCCACTAGGTATGTGGGAGGTGCAAGATTTAGAGACTGCCGACTAACATGAGGTAGATTCGTGCGTAGACCGTCGTACATCGGAGAAGGTTCCTCCTCCCCAGGTGGATAGATATACATCTTTTCCTTCCCCTTTCCCTTGCCCTCCCCATCACGAATAGTATTACGCCTATAATGCTTCTCTTCTTCAGTGGAATACCTATCATCAGCTTGCCCATCACTGATGATCATGATAACGTACCAAACTCCTCCGACATCCGGTTTACTCTCGAATACTTTTACCTGTAGCTCATATTTGGCATTTGGGAGATTTGAGACTTCAAGTAGGTTCTTTAGCTGAGCTAGACCTGTTGGACCTGCTCCTATGATCGCTACTTTCTTGATCGGTCTGGTCATGATATTATATAGTACATAACAAATAATGCTCAGATAACGACAATTCGATTGATTCATTCGGAGATGACCGATAACGTCATTCATCATTCTCACTGTCATTACTGTACATGTTATGCTATGGTATTCATACTAGTAGTCTCTACAGCTTCAAGTCGTATACCTACTCCTTCGTCTGCTGCGCAGATGCCGACGAATTAACTCGAGGTAAAGGGATCAACTGAGGTTGACTTCGCCTTCTATCAGTCCCGTATCATCAACCGATGACTCACCTGCCCCTAAGCGCGTGGTCCTTTTTGATCAATACTTCCTCATCGGCCAATCTCTCCTGTTCGCCCGAACGATGTCCTGAAGAGTCGGAAGAGAGATGAGAAGGACCAGAATGGAAAGAAGCCATTTCGGAACTTTGCCTTGTTCCACGAGTTACGTATGTTGTCTTTTTGTCAGCGTTCATCTTTTGCCCAAACACACATCCCCAGAAACAGCTCTGATCGTCTGACCAAACTCGTCAATCCCTCCTAAACCTTTATAGCTTCCACCGCCCCTGATTGCGTGTAAGCGGGATTCGTCGACCATCGGTTGTCCCGCGAAAGATCGCCTATTTCCATGTCCACTTGCGCTGTTCCCCTGGTCAGAATCGATCGATGGACGTCCAGGTGATGCAGTAAACAGATCTCGGAGGTGGATCTTGTCGCTCGGGGTCTGTGAATGGACTACAGCGGGGGAGAAACTTTCTTTGGATCCAAAGGGGGATAAGGCGGGTCGAGCGAAATCTGATTGATCGGATTGAAACGGTTGATGTGCTGGATTGACGAGAGCGATGGTAGGTTGTCGCTCACTAGGCGCAGAGGGTAGAGAGTAGTTGCATTCAGCGGAATGGTATCTTTCATCAGCTCTATCGCTGACCGTGGACGTACTCGGTACTGATCAATGATTGCCTCTCACCACTACTGGCTCCAGGCGGGAAAGGGAATCTCATCCTCTCTCGACTATCCCATCTCGTCATTCCACCCGATAACCTCTTGCTACCCTCGATAGTAGACGGAGTACGGGGTACGGCAATACTCATTCCTTCTGATCCTTCTTTCAATGCTTCCCCCTCTTCACCCTCGGGGACGACATCATACGACATCCAACTCTTTCTCGAAGGCCCCGAAGATCTTTTACTCTTTTTGCTCGATGATTCCGTGTTGAATCTGGAGAAGAATGATTTTCGAGGGGATCCACGGGAAGATGATGAGCCTCTAGAAGAGGTGGAATCATGCGGTGGACGATAAAATAGCTGTTCATTCGATATAGCGGCTGCACTCGCAGAACCACTTCCACTGGTCGTTTCCTTGGCACCACTTCCCGTACCGGACTTATCGACACTTTCAGTTTTTTCTCTCGCAGCCCCTTGTTTTGGTGCTCCTAGTGCTCCTGTCCCTCCATTTCCCTTTTCAAGTGTGAAACCGCTTGCTATCCTGGACTTTGATGCGGACCCTTTGGACGAGACGAGTGAAGATGCCGATAACCAGCCTAGTCCCAGATTGAGACGTTGAAGCAGTGATTGATTTCTATCCGCCATCACTTCCAGTTCTTCCTCGCTCTTCTCCGGGATTTGGGTGATATCGGCAGGTCTGGCCACGTCGATCGATGATGAAGTTCGATGATGGTTAGGGATGAAACCTAGGAGAGCGGAACGTTCGTGCGATCTACTCCAGGCTTCAGCTGAAACTGGTGATACTGGCGATACTTCAGGTTTGACTTCCGGGACCTGTGTCCATGCACTTGTGAATCCCTCTCCGCTCCCATTTGGCCTTCTAGCAAATGAAGACGTGAGCCATCCTCCGAAACCACCTGATGAAGCGCCAATAGCGGTCGTGTAGCCGGCTTTCGATCTCTCTCGCCGTCGAAAGCAGTAGATCAAGAGAAGGAGGAGGATGACAGCGACTAGAAGGGGGACAAGTATGGCGGGTAGTAAGGGTAGAAGTTTATTGGAGCTGGGCGTGGTAGTTTGAGTGGGTCGGGAGGTACTTTGGGTGGTCTCGCTCGGCTCCGATGGTTTGGAGGTGGAGTGAGATGATAGACCTGTGACTGACGATGCCGAGTATGGTTGAGATCCCGAAATGCTGGCGGGAACCGTACCGAGTGGTCCAGCCCCTGTTTGAAGCGATCCCGGAGGCGGTGGTGACGCTGGACTAAAGGGCGTTGCCGGCTGGGGAGACGGTGTAGGTGGCTCGGCGGTCGGCGCTGGGTCGGCAGCCGAGCTGATCTCGACTATGGGTTCACTCGTCGTCGTTGCTGGAACAGGCGCGTCTGTCGATTCTTGAAATGGAGGTGAGGTGATACCGCCATACGTCCAATCTGGTCCAAGCGGTATAGAAGGTCCATAATCTCCCATCAGCCAAGTCATATCCCAGACTCACAGGTCAAGGGTAATTGCAGTATCTCTCCGGTTTGGATCACTTGACCATCAATCGTAGTCTCATACTATCATCAGTCTCGTCATACAATGTACTTACAGGAGACCAAGTAAGCCAATCGGGTAAAACCTGACCATCAGGAGCGGTCTGTTGTCTCGCTTCTAGCGGTTGGTGTTGGATATCAGTCTCCTGGGGACAATGTATGAAGCCATGGAGGAGAGGTAGGGTGCATGCATGAGCTTTCAGCTGTTCCATTTCGGTATATAAGTGAAGCAAGCAAGTTAAAGTAAGATAGTAGCATTAACGACAATTTCAGGAGGTGTTTGTTTGTTTGGGTCCTTTGATGTCGAAAGTCCTTCAACGTCCTTTGCATATGAATCTGTCACTGTCTGACTCGCACTGCATGAAGTCGTCTTCGGTTCGAATGGATTCCAGGGTGAGGTACGCAGCGATCGTGGTCAGTTACGACTGAGCGGGAGAATGGGAAGTTCGCCTGAGTGGACGGGACACATTTGCCACCCTCGAAGATGTTTCAGCAAGTGCCAAATTTGTCACGGTGAGCAATCTGCAGCGGAGGCTACATTTTCAGAGATTGACGGCAGTCTCGGTCACTCGAAGATAGTCCTTCACAGCCTGAGGACAGGAACCTGACGAGGTGTGCAGCTAGATCCCGACTCCGACCTTCTGGCTAATTCGCCTCTAGTTTCATTCATACAGCATCAAATCCTGACTACGCCTCTTTTACACACTGGCCGTCATCCCCAATCACCGCCTGGGCGGCTCATTAAGGGTTCCCATCAATGTCTCCACCGTTTCATCATCATAACCATCCCTTTGAAGCCTTGTTCTAACTTGATGCCTTGCTTCCTCGTCCTTCACATATATTCTGTAATTTGTCCAGGCGACTTGAACAAAGTGACGTGCGGTATGCAGCTCGGCCCCATCCCCGTAACTGTGGGAAGCTCCCCTCGAGACTTCCGTATCGATTGGCCCAAGCCGCTGGCTTCTTTCTTGAGTCTTTCGGTCGGTATCAAATCGACACAAATAAGCAACAGTGTCGTTCAGATATGTTTGTGCGGGGTCTTCGGCAACCTCTTCACTGGATGAAGATGCTCCTGGATTCTCGGATAGTTGTTGTGTCCCAGTCTGGGAAGCTTGGGGATGACGTCCCGAGGGTCCAGACTCGACACCAGTCTGCCGGGTGCTGCAAGATGAGCTGAAGGAACGATGATCCAAGGATATGTACTCACGAACCGCCAAACAGTCGTCTTGCTGTCATTCGACTCCACCTGGACCCAGACGCGGCATTCTTGCGATTGGGTGGCGAAGAAGAGCCAGACATGAGGCTGTTAGGGGGCTCAGTGCTGGGAGGGGATTGTTTGGAATTTCTGGAAGTAGGCATAGTGCTTGTATTGTTGTCTCTTGATTATGTGAGGGTCGAAGGCGATATATTCTTTCGATAGTGGGTAAATATGGAGTAAAGAAGAAACATACAGGGGAAGGCTTTCCACCGTTATATATCTACCCCCCAAGACCCTAAAGTGAAAGGAGCGTGTGAGACAGAGACCATGAAAGGTGATATACGCTGACGGGAGCACTGTGAAAGGATCGAAATGCTCCACCATTGTGATATAGTTGGAGCGTGTCAGGGTGGTAATGATGATGTAGGCTACTGACCTAGTTGCCAATTGCCACTCGTCCCCCATGTGCATTTGCGAGCAATCAATTTTGCATCTATCTTTATCTATACATACATCTAAACAACTACATTGTACCTTATGCTTGTGAGTGGTGATTGTAATCTACTGGGCAAATTGCTGTCCTTGTCCTTGTCCTCCATCCATCCCTAAACTCGGTACAGGGAAATACGTACCCATACCTCCTCCTCCTCCCCCACCACTCCCTCCGGGATGTGTACCATCAAGTAAAGCTCTCGCCTTGAAATAAACAGCAGCAGGATAACCCCTTTCTTCCATCCTCTTTACTATTCCCTCTGCAGCCTCTCTTGTCCCCGTAGCAAGTTCAGCTTTAATCATCATTTCATAAGTTGATGGTTCCCTATATACCCCCTGTACACCATTTGTACCATGTGTAGAGTGATTATTAGGTGCTGAAACTCCTACTTGTGCATCCGACATTGATTCGAATACTTGTCTTGCTTTTTCGATAATTCCATGTCGAGAGTATCCGGATATTAAAACATTGTAGACGTAGGCTGTTGGATTTACATTTCCATTCATCCTTGATTGCATTTCCTCCATTTGTTCCAATGTCCCTTTAGTAGCGAGGACATTCAAGATCGCTTCCCATACTACAGGTTCACTTAATGCGTTGGTCGTATTGGAAGGATGGGTTGCGATCAGGTCGAATACTTCAAGCGCTTTCGAAACGTCGCCATTCGATAATCCATAAGCGGTAATCAACGAAGCCCAGTGAGTTCCTTGTACTTGTAGAGATCGATCGGCACATAATTCCGCAAATGTCCTTTCCATAGATGTCAAGTCGATAGGCGAGATCGTGTGGTAAGCGTCGAGCAGGAGCTTGTAGGTATGGACAGAAGGTTGGACACCTGATTGTCGAAGGGCATTATAGTATTGTAGGACTTTTTCACGTGATGGTCGGGTTTGAAGGTAAAATTGCATCATCGTGCTGAGTGT
>JALPCC010000106.1:0-47394 GCA_026538405.1 Cryptococcus sp. GC_Crypt_2
GGCACGGGAGCAGGACGGGGAGCACTTACTGGCCTGTGAATAACCTTGATATCATGTCGACCATGTCGGTGTCCTCGATGACCTCGGTGTCGGCCATGACTCTTGTCCCTGTGTCGCCTCTTGTCCATGATGACAGTCTCGTGGTCGTGATGTCCGTGACCGTGATTCCTGTGTCCATGTCGATCTCCATCGACTACAATGATCTCGTCATTGTCGTTGTCATTATGCCTGCGCTTGTCGTGGATGTGCTCATGGATATGCTCGTGGACATTGACGTCTCCATGATGCCTGTGATGCCTATCCCCATCGATGTAGACAACATCACCGTGATGTCGGTAGTGTCGGTCTCCATCAACGTAGATGACATCGCCATGAGATCGGTAGTGATCACCATCGACATAGACAACATCGTCATTGTGTCGTCGCTTGTCCATCACGACAACATCCCCTCCGTGTCGGTGACCGTGGTGATCGCCATGATGTCGAGAGTGTCGGTCCCCATCAATGATCGTAACATCACCGTCGTCACCATGTCGCCTCTTGTCGACGACAACAACGTCACCGTTGTGTCGGTGACCGTGACCTCGGTGATGTCCATGGTGGCCGCGACCCTCATCGACAACAACTACATTGCTTCGAGAATGGATATGTTCATGAATGTGCTCGTGGACATTACCGTGGGGATGATCGTGATCACGATTGTGGTCGTGGTGGCGGTCATGATCGTGGTCATAGTGGTATCGGTGTCTACCACCTTCGATGACTACAGCTCGGTCATCGTCATGGCGGGGAGATCGAGCGTCCAAGTTGATGAGGCTTCCATGGACTGGGCTATCACCTCGAACACCATTGAGATCGATATTGATCAACTACTAATTAGCTTGAATCGCGACCCTGACTGCTAGTGACTCACGTCGTGGTAATGAGCGGGTCGTTCCCAAGCTCGAGCATCAAGATCGACAAGTCGACCATGAGCGGGGCTGTCACCCTTGACTCCATCGATATCAACATTGATCAACTGTCTGATCAGCCTATCGCCCGAAGGTCAGCATCATTGACTTACATCCTCCTTCTTTCCATCCTGGGTCGGCTTGTCCTCCCGTTGGTTGTCGGACGGCAAAGGTCGATCCTCACTCCGAGGAGCCTGGTATTCGGGCTGGGCCTGGGGCTGCTTGGGTCGAGCGGGCAGTCCACGAGCCTCAAATTCCATCTCGGATCCTCCCGGAAGGCTATCTCCTCGCATGTCGTTGTACAGAGCCTCCTCAGCCTTTTCATCAGTACAGTCGTTGTTGATCAGAGTACCGCATGCACTTACTTCCTGAGCCTGCTGAGCCAATTCCTCATCCTCCTGTCTCTGCCTCAGAGGTCCGCGTCGACCTAGTCGTCCTCTCCATAGACGCTTATCGGGATGCTGAGTGAAATTCACATCATCACCCTTATGCTCCTCTCTCTTGATCACCTTCTTCCCCATCTTGTTGGCGATGTTCTTGATATCTTGCTCAGCCGGTGCCAGAGGAGCCTGGGGGACTCGCATGACGGTCTGGTATGTCAGCTGTGGTACTAAGTGAAGTGGGAAAGACATACCTGAGCATCCCTGGCATTGAGTTCACCATTGGGCATGGATGGTAAAGCAGCCCCGGAGGCAGAAGCCGTCAAGGCAGCACCGACCAAGACGGAGGCGAAAGAGGATTTGAGTAGAACCATGTTGATGTTAGATAGTTTGATATACGTAGCAAGGAAGTCGGGGGCGGTACGGCTCTTCTGAATCAATCAGGCGAGTTCGGTGGAGTTCGACTTTACAAAGACTAGATTGCTGAACCTGTCAAGCAAGGGCCAGTAATAGTAAAAGTGGTGTAGAGGTAAAGCTAGTTCGCCTGCACAGCAAGGAATATCACCAGGATTTCGAACGAGAGGGGATAGAAGGGTAGAGAGTTGGAGGTAGAAGGCTACGAGGGGGTGAGGAGGAAAGATAGGTGCGGAGAATCGACTATTAATATATGCGCCGACCCCATCCTGGTGCAGGGCGCGTGAGACCAGTAGCTTGTCTAGAGTGTCTTGCGTACCATTCCGTCGCCGCCGGCATTTGAACATGAGTGACGAGTCCGGTTTCAAGACAGATCTGAAACATCAATGTCATCAGTACAGTCAGTCGCCATACCGGATTCCACTGTCTCTCATATCATAGATCAGATGATCTGCACCAAGTCGGTATGTATGACGCGTTGAAAACGCATCATCTGACATCGAGCCCAGCTTGGCATGTCTCGACCTGCCGAAAACTGCCGGAATCCGTCGGTCGAATTTGTAGAATTGCATGCTCACACCTAGACAAGCAGACTACAATGCTGTTGGCTGCCGTGGTACACGAAAAGAGAGAAGAGCCCTAGTGCGACTTCTGGCTTGGGGGGTTGTAGAAGAGTTTTCGGTTTTTGATAGGGGTCCACTTGAATCGCTTGATATATAGCGAGATAGCGGTCATGGTTGATAGGACGATGACGGCCTAGAGTCAGCGCACATACCAGATCGACGCCCATTGACTCACCTGCATTCCCATCTTCTTCCTCTGATCGTGCTCAGGCTCAGATGTCCATGCAAGGAAGTTGGTAACGTCCTTGGCCATCTGTGATGTGTTGGCGGGGGTTCCATCCTCGTACTCGACGAGTCCATCGTAAAGAACACGGGCCATGGCAATACCACCTCCAGGGAAGTAGCTGAACGTTAGGTGGATTTCCTTTTACGTTTCCACCAACTTACGGGTTGTAGTTCATGCCCTCGGCGACGGCAACACCAGGTGGTGGATCAACGTAACCGGTAAGTAGAGAGTAGATGTAGTCCTGGATCGTCAGCTCGCGACCTCAGACTGGACTTGACAACTCACGGCATTTCCGTGTCGGGCTTTGACAATAAGAGAAAGATCAGGGGGTAGACCACTAGATTGTCAGAACGCCAATCCCGATCTGCACGTCGACTCACCCTCCGTTACCAGCTCGTGCAGCCTCCTCATTGGGGTAAGGTCCGGGCATGTAATCGGCGAGCTTTCCTCTATACCGGTCAGTTCCATATCCTCCTCATCCACTTCTATGTGACTCACGGTCTCTGGAACATCTCTCCCTGATCGTTGGGTCCATCCTCGTACTCGACCTCCTCGGCCATTGCCTTGACCTCGTCAACAGTGTGCGAGACACCAACCAAGTTTCGCCATGCGATTCGATCTAACGAGTGACATGCGGAACAGACCTCCCGGTAGACTACTATATCAGCCACAATCCTCTTTCCATCCTGTAGGCCTCCGATCCAACTCACCCTGGTAACCACGTCTGATGGAAGAGTGATCAAAGGTTTCAAACATTCCCTTGTGGGCGAAAGGGTAGCTGGCGGGGTGCAATCCATCGTCGGCGGCAGTGTTTGCTGAAGCTTCTGGCAAGAATGGGATTCCGTATGCGTGGGTGTAGAATGCGATGGATCCGGCGGAAGCAGCGGTAGCAGCTAACAGAGCAGATCGGGACTGGAGGAAAGACTGAGCGGGAGTAGAGGCGGAAGAGTTGAATCGAGCCTAGATTAAGTGTCAGCTACATATCCCTAACCAATAAATCCCCCAATTCCCAACTCCTCAAATGAAGATCGCCCTATGCAAACGGATGATCGACGAACCTTTCCGATATGAGCGGCTCGAGATGCGAACCTAGGGAATGCCTGAGACAGCATTTGTGGTTGTGTAGTGTGGTGTAGAGTAAGGTAAGTGAGTGGTTAGGTATAGACGAATGACCTTGAGGCAGTAACAGCCAGTGCGGAAAGTGTCGGGATTATTTTACAGACAGCGGATTGGCGCGATATAGTAAAGGGGGGATATTGATAGCGTGCCTATCAAGTTAAGAAGGGATGTTGCGTGCCTACAATCAGGCACCAGCTAACTACCTTCTTGTGCATACATACAGTACAGTTTATTACAGTGGCTATCACCCTGGTCATCCTACAGCCATGTACGCTATACACCAGACAGTCCTGCCCCCTTCTGCAATACACCATTCTCTATACCTTCCAAATTTCACTCCCTCGACCATCTATCCGCTTCCGCAATCCCATGCTCCAGGAGCACCTCAAGTCAAAGTTGTCGGCAATCTCATTGTTGCCGGTGGTAATGATCTGCGGGTGCTCGAGATAAGAGAATCGCAGATCGCTCTGATACAGGGCCCCCAGCGTCTGACTGGTACCAATGGAGCTCCTGAAGGAGCAAGCGACGAGGAAGGAGAGATCGAAGAAGGAATGGAAGAGGATTTCTACGATATTGGGCATTCCGAGGTGTGTAGGCGTTCCTTTGTGAGCTTGAGCATCACTGACACACAGAGCGCACCTGTCAGGTACAAGACTGAAAAGAGACTACACCTGTTAGCTGTCCATCAGCTACATGGCATCATAACGGGTCTAGCAGCTCTACGGACAATAGAATCAAGCGTGGATGGCTTAGACAGATTACTAGTCTCTTTCAAAGATGCAAAGGTCTGCTTTATCCTCTCCGCAGTGGTGGCCACCAGACGTTTTCTGACTGATTAGATGGCACTCCTGGAATGGTCAAGAGGAGATCTGGCGACTGTATCGCTCCACACCTACGAGCGGTGTTTACAGATGTCCACAGGAGATCTGGCCAATTACGCGCCGATGCTAAGGACCGACCCGCTTTCGAGATTAGCTGTCTTGACGCTTCCAGAGGATGCCCTGGCAATTTTGCCTTTGTTGCAGGAACAAACGGAATTGGACCCATTCTATGAAGGTCTACCTCAGTACGTCTTCCTTTTCTAGTAGGCAGGTGGCTGACGCATAGTGACGCTCCATATTCACCTTCTTTCGTCCTTCCTCTGGCCGACATCTCGCCTCAAATCCGAAACATCCAGGATCTCCTCTTCCTGCCCGGATTCCACTCTCCCACACTGGCGATTCTGTACACGCCAATCCATACTTGGGCAGGTCGATACGGCTCGGCTCGAGACACGACATGCCTCGAAATCCGAACTTTCGATCTCACCACCTCCGGCTCGTACCCTCTTCTCACATCTGTTCCTGGGCTTCCCAGCGACCCACTATACATGATCGCCTGTCCATCCGAACTTAGGGGTGTAGCAGTCATAACCAGTACTGGGATTATCCATATCGACCAAGGAGGAAAAGTCGTCGGAGCAGGCGTCAACGCATGGTGGGAATACACTACCAATCTCAAGGGCGATACATCGAGTGAAGCAAGGCGGATCTCGTTGGAAGGATCGCGATCGGTATTCGTCAGCGAGCGGGATATGCTGTTGATACTGGCAAATGGAGATGTCCACCAAGTCCGATTCGAAATGGAAGGCAGATCAGTTGGGCGCATCCTAATAGACGAGAAGAGCACTGTCGTCCCACCCCCTTCAAGTGCCATCACCGCTGGCGATAAAGCAGTGTTCATTGGCTCAGCCGAGGGAGATTCGTTACTGGCCAAAATCGACATGTTCCGAGATCTTGTCGAGGTTGATGACGCAGCGGAGCAGAAGCCAGATGGCGATATGGAGGTGGATTATGATGAGGATCTATACGGAGACGCGGGTGGAGGAGAGACCAATGCGGCTGGTCAGGAAATATACACGGGGCCAAGTAGAGCTTCGGTCACGCCATACGACGTTCTAGCTGGAATCGGGAAGATCATGGATATGGAGTTTGGAATCGCGGCCACAGATCAAGGTGTAGGTCATCGTCACATGGTCCTATAGTAGACACTGATGAGCAGGTGCGCACAAATCCCCAGTTAGTCACCGTCAATGGCGGAAGCAGATCTTCTACCATCAACGTCTTCAGAGTATGTACCTCTGCTCTTTGCAGAAAATATCACCTGACCAGTAGCGAGGCGTGCCCATAACTAAGCGAAGACGGTTCAACGAATTATCAAATTCCGAAGCAGTTTGGTTCCTCCCAATCCAGCGTCAAACAGGCCAGCGACTAAGGGGTATACCTGATAACGAGCGCTCGACCCTTCTCTTTAGTTCCGAAGGTACACAGACAAGGATATTTGCGCTATCATCCAAGATCAACCCGGAGCAAATTGGACGTATTGCTGGAATCACAGTCAATGCCGCACCATTCTTCCAGCGATCTTGCGTTGTTCATGTTTCTCCGACTGAGGTCAATTTACTTGATTCTGGTGGGTCCTTTCGCGTATAAGACGCGGGAGAGTAGCTGATTTCCAGACGGAAAATTGGTTTCAGTGATCGCGCCAAACGAGGGCGGTGCTACCATTACTTCAGCAAGTATACTTGACCCGTATATCGCGATTAAACGGGCCGATGGAAGTTGTGCATTCTTCGCCGGTGATCCTGTTTCAAGGACAATCACAGGGACCCAAATACCCGAGATTGTAAGCACCCAGTCGTTTCTGACTAACTATCAGGCTGCAAGCGTTCAAGCAATCGAAGTCTTTACTGATGATACCGGAATCTACAGATTGTTCGAAGCTCAAGTCCAGCCTCAAGCAGAATCTCAATCTCCAGCCGCCAACGGTACGACGTCGCGTCCATCCACCCTCCGGCCAGGACAAGCGGCCAAGATTCAGCTCACACCGGACCAAGTTCTACGGTTACAGAATGAGAAGCCGGCTATCTCGGCTCAGGAACCTAGTATTCAGAATGCCATGAATGCTTCGCAAGGCAGTCATTGGTTGGCAACAGTGACGGATCGTGGACTGCTCCAGGTACGTCTATCTTGGAAAGTGGAATCCCAAACAGTACGCTGATGCACAGATCCGCTCCTTGCCCGACTTAGCGCTTGTCTTGGAGTCCGATGGCATTACAGCTTCCGATACTTCCTTCACTGATGACTATATCTCCAACGAAATTATAACGGAAGGTGACGAAGAAGTAGACCCCGTCAAACAATTACTCTTCACACCCGTTGGCACCTCTTCTCCCCGGCCCCATCTGCTAGTCCTCCACGATTCAGGAAGACTGAACATATACGAAGCTCTACCACGCTTCACACTGGACACCGCTTCTCAAACCCGCAAATCACTCGCAATACGGTTCAAGAGAGTATACAATCAACATCTTCCTATACCCGTTACATCGAAATTACCATACAATCTGATTCCATTTTCGAATCTAGAAGGTCAGACCGGAGTCTTTGTCACTGGTGAACGACCTCAGTGGATTTTGTCTAGTGACGCACATCCACTCAAAGCTTATGGACTCAAGCAATCTGCGTTCGCGTTCGCCAGAACAACACATCTAGGAGGTACTGGAGAATACTTCATCAAGATCGAAGATGTAAGCTTGCACATTCACGGAGATCCTAGCTGACATCATAGGGCTCGTTCATTTGTTATCTGCCACCCACCCTTCAGACCGACTTTACGATGCCGTGCGAGCGATACGAGATGCCGCGAAAATATACTCATATTGTCTTTGACCCTCCTTCAGCGCATTACATCGGTGCATCAGCTATAACCGTTCCATTCCAGATATATGACGAAGAAGGTGAAATACTTCTTGGACCAGAAGGCGAGAATCTCACTTCACCAACGAATGAGCGGTCCACTCTCGAACTATTCAGCCAAGGGTCGGACCCATTCAAAGTGATTGATGGATACGATTTTGATCAGAATGAAGTCATACTTTGCTGTCAGAGCGTTTCCCTTGAATCAAGTAGTGTACAGGGTGGAATGAGGGACTTCATTGCTGTAGGAACTGGATTCGATTTCGGTGAAGATCGAGCTAGTCGTGGGAATGTAAGCTCCTTGATACTTTCCACGGCGTATCGTGAGCTGATCAATAGGTCTACGTATTTGAGGTTGTCGAGACTGTTGGCGAGAAAGAGGGTGTGCCAGGCTGGCGTCTGAAGAAGAGATGTAAAGATCCATGCAGGAACCCAGTATCTGCACTGAACAATATCAATGGATATGTCCTACACTCCAACGGGCCAAAGGTGAGTCAATTGCCCGATCCCACTCGACAGGGCTAACAATAGGTATACATCAAAGGTCTCGACTACGATGATCGACTTCTGGCTCTTGCATTCGCAGACGTGGGGCTGTTTGTCACTTCAATAAGTGTATTCAAGAACTTGATCCTCTTCGGAGATGCATTCAAGTCAATGTGGTTCGCGTCACTACAGGTCAGTCTCTCATTGGAGGATGCAAATAAGCTAATCGGCAGGATGAGCCGTACAAATTCACAGTCATCGGGAAAGATCTACAAGATGTTTCGTTATCAACGGCGGACTTCCTGGTTCACGATGGTCAAATGACTTTCATCTCGAATGACAAAGAAGGTGTTCTTCGATTAGTAGATTTCGATCCCGCTGGTATGTCTTTTTCGTCTGTATTTATCATACAAAGGGAGGCTGACGACAGACCCTGACTCGTTCAATGGAGAACGACTAGTCCTCCGTACGGAGTACTATGGTGGAGCACCAGTGATGGCCAGTAAAACGATTGCTCGGCGTAAAACGACAGAAGAAGAGGTCGCGCCTCAGTCCCAGATCTTGTACGGTACGTGGTCGTTGTTTCATGAATCATCATCATTGAAGAGGGACCAGAAAGACAGCTAACAATCAGCACATGCGGACGGAACAATATCGACCTTGGTTGCCGTCAAACCAGCGCGATTTAAGCGTCTTCAATTAGCATCAGAGCAATTGGTTCGGAACGCACAGCATATCGCTGGGTTGAATCCTCGTGCTTTCCGGTATGTCCCATTCTTACACCTAGGATGAAGAGCCAAAAGCTAAAGACAGATCTGTACGAAACGAAATCATCAATAAACCCCTCGCAAGAGGAGTGTTAGATGGTCATCTTCTCGCTCAATTCGCCCAGCAACCGATCAAGCGGCAAAAGGAGATGATGAGGCAAATTGGAAGTAGTAGTACGACCGTGTTTAGTGATTTACATTCATTGTCTGGGTTCTGGTAGAACCCCGTTGTCGCATAAATGTCGTGACATGCATCATTGTCGTATTGTCATTCCCGCTTCACCTGTCTAGCATCGGCAGCCATCCTCAAATCCTGCACTGTCCCCCTTACACCCTGGACATCAATATCCTTAAACACCCTTTTCACCCCTTCAGCCATTACTTCCTCGGTGAAGGCCTTGAGATGTCCAAACAATACAACTTGCTCGGCGAGCTAATGCGTTAGCTGTTGGCTCAGATCAAGAGAAATACAATCTACAGGAGTTCGTTCCAGACCTGAGGTATTGGGTACAACCCAGAAATACGTATATCCATCTTGGTGCGGTAAGCGGAATGAACGGGGCTGAATCCAAACAAAATTCTCTTTTGGCCGAGCTGACGTCCTACGGCGAGGGGTGGTCGCGATATGTGATACCGGCGTCCCATGAGTTGAGGGCTTGACATCTTCAAGGTCACCAGAAAACGTGTCTACTTCATGCGGTCCAGAAGCCTTAGTGTGTCCCTCATCAAGTATCGGCTTGATCTCAGCCACATTATCATCCCGCCCTGCGTCCACCAGTCTAGCCGATTTCGCAATCACACTCTCATAGACATCCCAGATTTTCTTCCCTACGAAGCAGACTATTCGGGGCCGGGTTTGCAGTAATTTCTCCGTGAATGGTAGAACGCTTAAACGCATCTCGGCAGTTGATAATTCAGATTGTTCAGCTGTCGGTCTGTCAACCAGGACCGTCTTTCGATCAGCCTCCGCCCCGATCTACCTTTGCAAGGAGTATTTGATAATGAGGATGGAGCGAAGAGAATGGGACGACATGACTAGAGAGACTAGGGCTTACTAGACCGTATTTATATTCTGCTGGGAGCAAGTGATCTTCCTCAGGCTTGATCAACCGTGAAGTCATTCCTGTCGATTAGTCTTCACAGTGATGAGCATGAAGGGCCATACCGGAAAGATGAAGTGATCTCTACACCTATCAGCTGGAGTACATTACCGACAGACAAGGCGACATACCCAGAACTTGTTGGTTGGATGACCAAAATGATGTCCCGTCGTCGAGCTCCTGACGCCAGGACTACCATCAGCTCTAGTTCCAATTCTCTCGAATCTTGTACATACTTGATACCGCAGAAAACCACTACATTATTGGCTCTTTTCTCACATTGTGCATAAACCACTCACCATCAAGTCCAGTTTGCATTATATCCGGCAAAGGCCTAAGATGCTGATATACCTCCGGGCAAGCATATGCTCTTGGTTTCTTCTTTGTCTTAGGTGTAGTTTCCCCATCGTCAACTCCAGTCCCTCTTGTCCTTTGCCTTTTACTTGGACTCGTACGTGTCTTTGTGCTTGTCTTAGCCTCTTGTATAAGATGTCTTTCCGTTCGACCTGCTCTTTTGGATTTTATGCGAGTTTGATCTTGACGGCTATTTGGAGAAATCGTTGGCTTTGCTTCACTTGACTCATCGCTATCGTCCGAGACAAGGTCTCCTAGTCCGTCACTGTCGTAATCATCATCCATCACCTCTCTGGATGCACTTGATGTACTCCTTCTTCGAGATGCATCACTGGGTCCGGCCCGATCATCGATACTTTCCAAATCATCCTCACTGTCCAGTGAAACGGTCGAGACAGCCTTCAAGCCTCGTTCAACATCTGAAGAATCCACTTTTGGAGACACAGGTTCCGCAAAGTAAGGTGATTTGAGCACGGCACTAGGTGATGATTCACTTCTGCGGGTGCTCAAGCGAGTGAAGCGTGGACTAGTGATGCCTGGGCTCACCGGCTTGATCGGAGTGGTCGCTGTACGTTTCCCATTTGGACTTGGACTCGCTTTGTACGAGTATCGAGCTATCCGAGAAGCTAAACTTTGAGTAGACGGGCTTTCCGTTGGTTCTGCCTTCATCGCACTAGGTCATTTGATACGGAACTGTTCAAATGATAGTTGATTCAGGTACCGCACAAGACCGGGAATTCAAGCGACTCGAGGCTTGCAAAACGTAGAGGGCTTAGACACATATAACATAGGTATGTACAAAATCTACAATCGTGCTTCTGTCCTTCCTTATCGTCTCTTTGGCATGCCCTTCATTCTTTCTCGTAGCTACCACCCTTAGACGCCTTCTTCAGTCCTCCACCCGTTTGATCTATTTTACATTTTTATCCGGCTGTGGTCGCTCGGCGTCAGGTCAAAGCCTCACCTTTCCCTACTGTCTCATCTCTGGAATGAGAACTGCTCGAAAGGCTTCTCAAGCGGTTGAGCGCTCGTTGGAGCTATAGTCGAATTCTGACTGTGGGCCGGTGGACGGTATTCACCCAAATTCAAGTGCGAATGAGGGTATTGATTCGTAGGTGTCAGGTGATCACCATTGAGAAATTGGTTCCCGGTACTATTCAGTAACCCAAAGTCCTGGTTCATAGGTCGAGGTGGCGGTAAAGGGATATGCATCGGCGCGGATGGACGTCGGTTGATCGATCCTCCAAAAGCGAATTGATCGGCATATCCACTTGACGCGTTACCGTCGAATGAAGCCATAGACCCGGCAGTGTTGGGTCTGGAGTACATGAAATCATAGCCTGAATTGACGGAACTTCGACCAGAATAGTCGGCGGAGGAATATCCCGAAAATGCGGAATCACGTCGTGTGTGGTCCGATTCGGATGAAAAGCTGCCTCGGTTGGGACCAGATCTTGAAGATTTGTTTCGAGCCGCTTCTGCTGCGGCTCGTTGCTTAATGGTCTTGTTCTCTTCCTTGATCCATTTGAACTCTGGTTATCAGCTTAATCCTGGCAATAGGAACATTACATACCGTCCGAAGTCCGCTTCTCCCCATGTTTCAAGGTCTCGACATGAGCGTTCAGGTGATTCAACGTCCCATAGCCCTTGTCACATCCATTCCACCCGCACTTGTATTTCCTA
This sequence comes from Cryptococcus sp. GC_Crypt_2, assembly GCA_026538405.1. Classification (NCBI taxonomy): domain Eukaryota; kingdom Fungi; phylum Basidiomycota; class Tremellomycetes; order Tremellales; family Cryptococcaceae; genus Cryptococcus; species Cryptococcus sp. GC_Crypt_2. Next base: position 11,840 of record JALPCC010000106.1, read on the forward strand.
TTGATCTCATCTGCCCTACGCCTAGGTCGTTTAGCTTTCGGTCGGTCTTCGTCCGCATTAACGAATGTGTGCTTTCTAGCGTCAAGTCCTGCATAATTTGAGGAATCGCCATTGCCGTTGACGAATTGAGGTTGTATAGCAGAGAAGGAAAACGTTCGGTCGCCGGGGAAATTGCTGTAACCCATGTTTGGCATTGCGTTGGGTAGGGCGCGTGGAGCCATGGTGCCGGTATATTGAACGTGGCTGTTGAGTGATGGTAGGGAAGGAACCATGGTGTGATGTGGTAATCCATCGCTAGTCTGTGGTCGCATGACTTGCATCGTATTGCGGGCTGGTTGCTGTTGTGATTGCTGAGCAAGGACAAACTGATTGTATGGCGTAATCGATGGCATCGAAGTACCGTGATTCACCCATGAGTCGTGTGGTACCGAAGCCCGACGACTATTCGCTCCTGAAAGATCATCCCCACCTCCATCTTCCTCTTGTATCGTAGCTTCGAGTCCGCTTGTAAACATAGTTCGTGAAGGTTGCAGCGCACCGCCAGCAGTGGCTGGCCGACGGGTGTCGTTTTCGGATGGACGAGCGAAATCGCGCGAGATGGACGGTAAGGCGTCGACGGACGAGAATGAGCCTCCAGCTCCGGAACCCGAAGCCGAGGATGAGAACGATGAGCCGTTTGACCAAAAATTCATGTTAATGTCAGACGGCGAGATACCGAATGAGGAGGTGTCGTGGTCGCTGCTGGACATTTGAAAAGGATTCGAATTGCCATACGGCTTAATTTCGGAATTGGTGTGCGACATCGAGAAAGAAGCCTTAGAGGACACTATCAAGACAAAAGCAGTCTCAGTTCAATTTTGATGGGAATGTGCGTTGGACTGCTGGTCAGCGCTGTAAGAGTCTTGTACCAGCCGGACCAGATTTGAGTGGATTGCGTGCTCGTGCGAGGTCGCACTGATTGCATGTACACTGTATATGTGTCGCAGGGTGGACAGGGCGGAGGAGAAAGACTCACGTCTGATAACCTGTCCGTGCCAAGGAATTGCGCGACTCAAGATTGGATGGTCCTGCAGTAGCTGTGTGACTGTTGGGTATACGGACGCGAGTCTAAGCAACTGATTTAGACCGGTATGAAGCTGATACCCCCGGAAGTCGAGTAATTTTCAGAGGCACGAAGATTGTTGCCAGAGAATTATCTGTACGAGACACGGTACTAGCGTTCGACCGAATGAAATAGAGTTGAGCGTAGTGCTTGTCGATGTCCTCTACCAAGGTGTGTTGATGGTGATTGAGCAAGTGATAGTAGAATGGTAGATGCAACAACCGAATTCGATCTAAACGGTGCCGCACTAAATATCCATAATGGTCAGCTCCACTAGCGTCGTTAATTGACCCTGAATTTATCCCTCAAAGGAGCTTATCTGACTATTCGAACACTCTGCTCACGCCCCAATCAAGTGATCGACAAGTTACCCTGAATCAGCTCGGGCTCAAATCTCGTGCTTTTCTCGCGTCATATCCCCAATCAGGCGTTTGTGTGTCCTATATAGGGTGGCACCCGGAACAGCCGCTTCGAGGACAGGGTTCATGCGATTACGGGGAGGGACAAGTGGGGAGATGACCCTGACCAATTTAGCGTGATTCCAGAGTCTCCAAAGGCAGGTGGTCGATCATCCGGCAGACATACAAGCCAAGCACGCCACTGTTCACGCCCCCATTTATCATGAGGCTTGGACCTCATGGGTCTACAAGACGAGAGTGTGTATGTTCGGACTCTGAATTGCCGATCATTTGTGTGTAATAGAAGGATGACTCCATGCCGACATCTCCTTTGACGGGACAAGAAAGACCGCGGATCCGCAGTCGACCGCGTACAGGTTACCGGGCTCTGGGGTTCACGAGATGAAGCAAGACAGGTGGGCTGAACTGGAGCCCACGCCGCAATGGCAGAGACTTGCTTGGTCATGGGCTAGGAGGAGCGCTGGAGATGATTTCGATTTCATCGATCGACTTTCGCAATGCACAACTCTCACCGACTTTTTCCATTATACCTTGAGCGTTGACATTGCTCGCAAAATAGATCTCGCTGGTGATCAGCAGTCAGCCACATAGCCGGCTTCAGGCCTGCCCTGCTGCCGCGGATGCTCGGGCGCGAATGAGAGGCTCAGTACATATTTTTATCATGCTCATCCCTCAGGCCATCAGATCTCACAGACGGTGGTCGATTGCTCCGAATGCTGTCTGATGTCCAAATTGCCAGAGTCAAGATTATTGTCCTGTACGTGAGATAGCAGAAAGCTGTGCGAACCATGCGACGGTATACATGCCATTACTGCTTAACTGAACTTCCACCTATTACCGCAATTGGTACACGTCACGAAAGTCTGCCGTGTCAGTGACCACGCTATCATCTGATCAGGCTTTCACTCACCGTCATAGGCTCATCCGCACTTCTCGTCTGCATCTGGTAGTAGGTGCACTTCCTCTGCTGACATCTCGAACACTTGAACGCGTCGGTCTCGGCATTGGTCTCGCCGACAGCTTTGGCCTTGAATAGATTGTTTTCCGTGATCTTCTGATTCATGGCTTTGACGCTCTCTGATGCCATGTCCTGCTTGTGAGCTGTATTTTCGGCGCGATGGCGGGTAAGCTTACCTCTTTACTCATAGAGACGATCTTTTCCGCGTCGACATCGCCGAGGACGATCTTGTTCCTCAAACCGGGATTACCTTTATCTTTGAGGTTAAGGAACAAAGACCTGATTTCTGGATATCAGTCCTGGTCATTTGCGATGAGGACGCCGACTGACTGGCTCTGTAATCATTCCCTGTTGATCCATTCAAGCTGTTGAAGACCTCTTTCTCGATGGCGAAAGCTCTTTCCCTCAATATACGAGACTCTAATCTTGTCAGTCATGCGGCTCAGTTGATCATGATCGAATCTCACCCGCACGACTATCGATACTCAACGCATTGTACAACAACACCGCGCACTTGTCTCTGGTCGTATCATCCCCTCCCTCCACCCTCAGATTCTTGGCAACGCCATCAGACTCGGCCGTACGTGGCGTTTTCAGCGTGTCGTCGATAGTCGAGAGAACGCCGTCTTCCTCCTTCGGCGATGTGCGCCGGGAAGATGATGCTCCTGGTGTTTCGTCTTCCTTCTTTGGCATGACATCCGCCTTCGTGTCGGCAGGAGTGACAGGTAGAGGAGAGGCTGCAGCTGATGAGCCTATGATCAGGCCGGCTAGGTTGTATAGAGTGGGTACACATACCCTCTGTCTTGACCTTCTTGGCTCCGTCCTCCTTCTTTACTTCATCCCCATCCTCACGTTTACGTTTCGACTTCTGTTGCTCAATCGCCTCTTTCCACTTCTTTACCACCTCTTTCGCTAAGTTGGATACACCTGGCGAAGTTGAATTTCGGAGTTTACCAATAGCGACACCAGCCTTCGAGGTCTAGATGTATCAGTCTAATCCCATTTCAGGAGAGGAGAGTGTGTTACCTTCAAAAGTTCCTCCGTTGGCTCTACCTCGGCCTTCAGGACGGTCAAGATCTTGATAACATCCTGCACTCTTCAGTACTGATTTGGTGGATGCACGCCGGTGGACAGCATACCTCAGTCCTATTTGCATTGTTAGCTTCGTGTAATTCCTTGACTTTCGTCGTCACTGCCGCGGCGTCGAGCATTTCCTGACGGAATATCTATTCAAGTCTCTTGTATTCGACTCCTCTACCAGGAGAGGGACCTAGAGTGAACGCCTAGCCTAGGTTGAGTGATGAACGGTGTGAGATGATGCGTAGAGTTAGTTAACCGTTTTGACGGACGCGATTACCGGATTTGATTCCGCTTAATGCATAGGTGAACCTGGTAGACATGATACTCGTATGTATGTGTTCGTAAAGGTCATACGCCAGCAGAAGGTGATCGCAGCTGATCAAGCGCTTCGGCGCTTGCTTCCTCAACCCACCTAGTCAGGAGGTACTCAAACATATTCTCCCAACCCGTCCCCTTTTTGGCTATATTGGCGGGGTCAAAGTCGATACGTTGACTTTCGCGTGGCGGCCTCGTGACAGTCGAAGCAGTCGCCTTGTTCGGGTTGAAGTCGGGGCTTGGACCAGGTGCGCGTGAAGGTAATGCGGTCGCCTTCGGCAGAAACGCTGAAGATGAGGCGGTGGAAGGCAACGAGATTGGCAGATTGTACCGGTGCTTCAGAGCCCTATGAAGTCAGGATCAATACAGCAAAGATGATGCAAGAACTCACGCTGCCCAAGATGTGAGATTGCCTATTCTCCTGAATGTCCATTCTTTACCGCCCTCGCCATCTGGTGTCAATCCGGCCCCGCGTGAGATGGTGTCGTGTATGTCCTCTTCTGGTACGAACCCCCATGGTTTGCTGGATGAGAGGACGACGGAATTCAATGCATGTATGAGGACAAATCCATCGCTGTATCGTCAGCTTTTCAACGAAGATGCTTCGGTCGGTTTACCTTAGCTTGGCCAGGATGATGGACGAAAACACCTTGTCCGCAGTCGATGGCATGAGTATTTGTAGCTGCAGGGGCAGGTATGAGCTCAGGAAGTTCTGTATACGTTCTGGAGTCAGTATGGTCTTGCGTATATGACGGGATCACCCACCTCGTGACTTCCCATACCACAGCTCCGCCTTTGCCCAATCTTCCACGTCATTCGCTCCTTCCCGGGGAGATTGGAAAATTCGCTCCACTACATCTATCCATCTTGACAGACTGTCTTTGAGATGACCCAGTCTTCCCGTAGAAGGATCTAGAGTATTTATGTCGCTATATTGTCTACCCTCGGCCACGATCCTCTCTTCCCATGTTTGAGTGTGCTGTTCATTTTCGGCATCCGCCAGAGCTAGAGCGTTTAGATTGTATTCCTCTTCATCGTCATCGTATTCGTCATACTCGGGACCCGTTGAAGAAGGTCGAAGTGATGTCTGGGCGGTATCCGTTCCCAGCGTCGTAGATCCTGTACCGGTGGACTCGATCGGGGAATCTGTAAGTCCTGCACGAGCTACAAGGTCTCCCTCGTAAGCTTGATCATATCTCAAGATCTCCTCCAGAGCCCTCAGACATGCCAGGACTTCAATTGCCGCTCTACGCAAGTCCGCTTGAATGTCATCCTGAGAGCCTTCTGGTAATACGCCCATGAGTGATGTTCGATCCGGTACACCTAGAGACACAGCTCGAGGCATTCCAGTAGGTCTCGATGGTGTTGAGAAGCCTTGACCGAGTTTTGAAGAAGAGCGAGGTGGTAACCGGGACGAAGATGATACTCTCCTATCGGTCGGACGGGCGAAATGCGAGATCGCCAGTGCCAAAGTTCGTATTGTCCTAATGGAGTTTGCAGTATTGACCAGAGCTCCCCTTGTATCTTTGCCAGAGTGATCGGGATGAAACAGCGTAGTAGGTGAAGACACGATAGATTTTGATCCGCTAGGAGAGAAGCTCGCCTGCAATCCCCAGGTCGCCCTCATAGAACCCACAATCCCCCTTGCTTCCCTACACGCCGCTATCGGATCTACACGAGGTAAATCGACATCTTTCCAAGTCTTTCTCTCCCTTCTCCTCTCCTCCTTCATGGGAGGTGGTCGATTCTCCCCATCATGCTCGTCGTCTTCTCCTAAAGTATTGAGGCCTGATCCTTTGAGCCCTGCTCCAGCTCCTGGGCGATGTTCGACAAACCCAGCGCGAGCAAAGTGGGCTTGAAGGTCCTTGATTGAGCCAAGAAGTTGGACTGACTCGCGTTTGGCAGCTGAACGTGCTATGTGACGGTGCTTTGGGTTTCGCAGAGCTGACGCGCTAGACTGGGGGTCGGATGAATCGTTCATGGCTTTTGCGATCGGTGCAGTGAATTGTCGATGATAGACGACATGCGCTGGGATCAATCGTTATGCCATGCGTCTGATTGCGACTATACGTTACGTATGTGGTGTTTAAAAGATACTACGAAAGCGAGATGAAGCACGAAACAACGAGATTGAGTTCACAAATTCTGGCGACGCGTCGATCATCAGGATCAATTTGCGTCAATTGCTCCCAGCCTCACTGGGGGACGGGGAGTGCCCATATGCATGCAGAGTTCGCTGGCGGATGATTGGAGCATCCTGAGTGGCCTCAATGAGCCTCAGTCTCTATCTGACCTGCGAAGAGCCCGAAGCTGCGTCGTCAGAAGTGGATGAGCCAATCCTATGATCAAGCTTAAATTGATATCTGAATTTGTCGGGTTATCAATCCGTCTATTGTCCACCTCTCTTGCACAATACCGCTCAGGTCACTTTCATCAAGATTCTGCTGGTGGTAGCCTTCAGCTGGTAGCGGAATGTCCAAGATCAAATGCCTGCCAGGCCTCAATAATCATTACGAAAGTCGAGTGAGTCTTCTGCGAAGTATCACTGATGATTGGGAGTTGACATTCCAGTTCTTTCTTGGCGATATCGTGTTTTTCAAAAACAATCCGAAGCTGCGAGCCGTTGTTGCCGTACGTACTGCTGACCGAGTTGATCGTTCATAGCTAAGCGTTGCTAGAGGTCTTGGTCGACCGAAGAAGATGATGATTTCGTAGGGGATACTCCGCTTGAGCGTCCACTCCTGCTGGGTGAAGTCGGCTTGAGGTACGATATCTTTTACTTTCAAGATCACTTGAGGCTGAGCATCTAGACTCGTACCTCTGGGTCATCGATTAATAGAGCCGGAGAGTGGTCTGGAACTGCTGAGTCGCCCTGTCATGCCGGGAGATCTTGTCAAGCGGAACGTCGCTTCACCCGAGTTTGCCGTCGTCTTGTCTACCTGTATGGAGGTTCAGTGCGAAACCGCTCTGGAATGCCTCAAGATCGACGGTTGGATACCAATGGACAGCATGACGAGCGTCTCACGCTTCAGAGAAGGGGACAATATAGTCTGTGAAGGGTGGTTAGGGGTTGTCACTGTGGTCGGGCAGGTTGGGCTGGTCAAACTGCAGGACGGGCGATCATACATGATACATGACACGTGCGGTTTTATGCAGGTTGGAGACAAAGTAGCAGTGAGCAATCACGATCAGAAGGATAGGGGAATATACTGATACATCGTCGCAGGATGTCATCAACCAATATCAGGCGAGGGGTATCCAAATGCCATTGTCGGACTATTACGATCGGAGCCACCGGATTGGCGCGGCAGCGCCGTATGGTGTCGAAGTCTGTTGGATGGCCATAAATCAGAAGGTACATTGCGAGTTTATCATTGTGACCAGGCAGCTAAACCTGCTAGATACCTGTCTCCGAACAACCTAGATACCCGATGCCCAAAACTTGGTTCGAACAACATGAACTTGATAAGCTTATCCGCATTCGCAAGCTTCTGGACCAAATTGGCCAAGACGAGCGTTCCTATGTCTTTCAGGAAGAGAGCGATTACGAGCGCAAGTCGATTCCCCTTTTTTTCGGTCTCGTTACTAAATTACCAGGCTATGGTCTTCCAGTGAGATATGGTGGAGCGACATCGGGACCAACGATACCGCTGCGCGTGACTCATAGTCGTACGAAGGCTCGGCTGCAATGGCCAGACGGACATATCACCGAGGACTGGGCTGAATCTATGGCACGTCATGATAACCTGGACGAGTGAGTTTTGTCCTACTTGGTCAGGACACAAGCCTAGTTAATATCTAGACACGAATCATGGCCTGGTCAACATGTCATCTGGTCAGACGACGCCTGTCAAGGCCGTCCCGCAGTTATTCAGCGCTACGACCCCGTTCAGCGAGTAGTCGACATTCGCTTACATGGCACGGATCAAATCGAGACTGTGTCAGTCCTGGATGTGGACCATCATGGTGATAACCACGGCAATTATGGCACCTCACTTGGCGATTATGTCTTTATTTGTGAAAACAGCGGCTCACCTGTCCCACATGTGCCTTCGATTGGTCTTCCTCTCGCATCCAGCATAAATCCCGCGACGTTGTTTCGGAGTTCTGTCGAGAAGCAATCGACCCTCATTCCAACGACATGCGATTGGTCGGGCGCTCGAATCGAGCCGAATGATGTCGACTGGTTCGGCGAAGTTGTCTCTCTGGAATTGGATGGCCGACTCGGAGTCCGTCTAGCCAATGGGAACACCGTGATACTCGAGCTGAGAAATGTGTTGCGGCTTGGAATGATGGGTGAGGATGATATGATGGATGAAGATTTTGATAGTATCGAAGACAACGAGTCCAACTATGGCGAGATGATGCCATTCAGCTCGACTATATCCGGTCCAATTGATACCTTGACAGGCATTGTACTCGCCAACGCCAGAAGGCAACGGGAGTCGCGTGGACCAGATGACGGCGCATCCGACGCAAGCTGGGAGACTGCTTACAGCGACGAAGAGGATGTACCAGAGGCTGCCATGTTTCGGACAACGGAGTTCATTTCGCCACCCTATCGACCTGTTCTGCATAACGGTTTCTCGAATGCTGCTGTTCTCCACGATCGCCCCGCACAAACGATTCCTTCACCTATGGAGCTAGACGGCAATTCGGAAGACGCGGATTGGGTTGACGAATCAATCGAAATGGCGCCGTCTTCCCCACCAGGCCGACAGTTCAGATCACCATCTCCACCTCTGATACCATCCGACGACACAAACGCTCAGGCTGGACCATCATCGGCACCTCGAGATGCATCCTGGGTATCATTTGCTGTACTGGACAATGCTCCGTCCGATCATTACTTCGTGGGACAGGTCCCCGCCTCATCGAGTAGGGCGAGAATGAAGAAGATCAATGCCGAGCACAAAGCCTTGCGAACCTCCTTGCCCGGTGAGTAGTCTCAAGCCAAATGGCTTAAGCTGATAGCTTAGATAATATCGTGGTACGAACTTATGAGGATCGACTGGACCTGTTGAGGGTCCTTGTCATCGGACCAGAAGGCACACCTTATGCCGGAGCGCCTTTCGTTTTCGACGTGTTCTTGAATCCTAATTATCCGTTTCATCCACCTATTGTTCATTTCCATTCTCACACAAATGGCAAAGGCCGATGTAATCGTGAGTGGACTCAGGCACGGGTCGAGTAGTTACTCACGAAGCAGCAAATCTATATGAAGAAGGCAAAGTCTGCTTGTCGATTCTCGGAACATGGAGTGGAGACGCGTCAGAAAGCTGGGAGTGAGTCTAATTCAGTTACGTACATCCATGAGCGGCTGATGAAATCAGTGCCGAACGCTCGTCATTATTACAAGTGTTTGTCTCGATATCAGGTCTAGTACTGGTCCGAAATCCATACCACTGTGAACCAGCCTACGCCAAGCTCGAGGGAACGAAAGAGGGTGCTGTCAACTCGTAAGATTCACCACTCTGAGTGGGGAAGTTATGCTGATGATCAGACGACTGTATTCTGAGAAGGCATATATTCTCTCTCGAGGATTTATCAAACAGGCCTTAGCGTCCCCACCGCAAGGCCTGCAGGACGAGTTACGCTATTACTATTTCACTGCTGGTCATTTGAGGGAAGTGGTCGATCATGCCAAGGCCTTAATGGAGAAGGAAGCGGATGTACAGAATGGAGATGAAGGTGGTTCGCGATGGAACGCCGACGTTATTGAAAGCCTGACTGCCGGTGCCAAGCTGTCTCTAACGGTGAGTTTTGTGAATGCCATCGAGAAAACATGTTGATCCTCAGCGGATCTTTCGGAGTCTGGAGGACGCATGGCTTGACCATCAAGCCAGGACATTTTGATCATTATAATCTCTGTTGTGAACCGAAAGCCATGCCTTTACTGCAATGCATTCTCATGTATCGATATTACAACTTGACACAAGCATCTAAAATGGGTATTGGACACGAGACCAACTTCACAAGCCGAGTCGATCGTAGATCTGGGGCAAGAGATACTTGCTTACGCAGACCGAGAGTCCAAAAGCGAAAAGCATCATTGGGATCGTACCGAAGTTGCCATCGAGCTGACCACGGAGCTGGTCAGCGCTCTTGAGCCTGGGAGACGTGGTTTGCTGTGGGCCTGCTGAGGATTTGGCCGGAGGTGCCGGAACGAGGGCGAATAGACTAGTATTGAAAGCGAACGACAAATTTGCCTCGGCAACCAGTCTCTCTGCCCGTCTCAGCTATTGCCGCTGCGATATAAAGATGGAGGACCTACCTTTCAGGTCCTTGTCCTCACCGACGCCATCATCCATTCCACGCCTATACCAATCCTTGATATCCATCAACCTCTTCTTTCCGCCTTCACCAGTTGGATCACTCTCAAATCCACTCCTTGATCCTTTACTTGAGAAATCGTAGAACGCGGTTCCTTCCTGACCTTTGAGCCCATAAGCCCTCTTAATCCTCCCTCCAATGATCTGACCTCCGGAAAGATCGCCAAGATATCGAACGTACGCATGTGCGAGTAGTAGTGGGGCTTCACCGGGCGAGGTTGACAGGTGATGGATGTGCCCGAGGAAGGCCTTGAGCGCAGGAGCCGGCGTTGAGAATATTGGAGCTAGAAAGGAAGGGAGAGGGAAGGGTGGAAGAGGCGTGGACTCGGCGGGCACCGATGTAGTGGCGTTCGTTGGGGTGTCAGACGGTAGAAGGGTAAGTAGGTGTGTGATGTCGGCTACTAGTGCCGGTGCTCGAGCAAGTAAAGTGGGATCGTAGATTCCCTGAAGTACTGGATCACTCGAATGAATGGACAAAGCAAGCTCCAGAGAGCTGAATAATCAGCTTCTACACTCTTAGATGATCGCAAACTCACTCATATACCCTCCAGAGCACGACGAGCCACTTGATATATTCTTTGAGCGGCAGCTCTCCCTTCACCAATGCCTCTGCTCCAGCACTGTTCTCAGCCTGAACATGTGCCCGCTTTGTCCCTTCACGCAACAAGGTAGAAATCGGTAATTCAAGATCGAGACCAGATGCTTTCTCAGCCTTTTTCGCGTCTTTTTCTAACTCCTTCAGTGATAGATCCGATTCGGTGATAAATTCCGCTGGAGCGTTGGGCGTGAAAGATGGTGTCTGTAAAGGGGTCTCATCGGGAGATAACGACGAGTTCGATAATAAAGGCGGACGGACGGTTCTGGATTTAGACATGTTGGGTCGATTGATAATCTAATAACAGAGTATCAGTATTCAAAATGATGACTGAGACAATGCGAAGTTGATTATGGCTAAGGGGAAGTGTACGATGAGGTGATAATCAGATAAGAGCGCCGAGGGGATGTGAAATTCCGCTTCGGCCGAGCTGAGACAGCTCCTTCCAGGACAATGGAACGTGATCCCTCCGCCTCGATACACGACCGTTCCGAAGGACTTATGAACAAAGACTTACTCGGCTCGTTATCAACGAGAAGGACCTGTTTGTATATGGATTGGTGACTATATATGCACAAGGAGGTGTGGTGAGAATCACAAAAAGCCAAGACAATCGATCCCGGTCGCGCCGGTCGTCTCCGAATCCTCCATGCGTGTCCGACGACTTCACTACTCTACAATCAACATACATTCAGTATGAGTGACATCGATGTCATGGCCGATTTCGAGGAACCACCAGGCCAGCCTATCGTCGCCAAATATGATACCCGCGACCGGACACGAAGCAACTCCTGCGGGTGAAAGATACTATGGACCTGGAGGCTAGGGCACGCTGGCGGGAGAACCACGGAGAGTTCCGAAGAGGTGGAACTGGATATGATAAGAGGAATCATATTTGTTTGATATATTGCGGGATGGTGTGAAAGAGTCGATAAGCGACTAGCGGAAAAGAGACAAGCAACAAAGACAGGGCAGGGAAGCGGTTCCCAGCCTGGACGACCTAATGTAGATCCGGTCCACGACGACTTTGATGCGTGAACGAGAGGTTAGGCGATGAAGTTATCTTGCAACCCTACACCCACTTCCAGATATAGGATTCGTTCGCAGAGCCCTTCCGAGATTCGATCTGAGGTTGCAAGTCAATGCAGCGGGATTAGCGTTCAAGTAGCAGATAACGCCGGTCAGGAACTCGAACCCCCCTATGTTTCAACACACGTCCCTTTTGTTGTCCTTCACCGTTCAATTCGGATATGTCTTTTTTACTGCTGGGTACTGTATCACTAGCAACTTCCATGGTCTGTGCATATCAATATGATCATGGAGGTGTCTGATCTGTCCTTCTCACCAATCGCACTAATCTCCTAACGACCATGACCGCTGCAAACAGAGTCTATCGCAACGACGACGTGTTCCGACATCTGGTGCGACACTGTCATAAACGGACGCTTGTGTCTTTGATGATGGCTGAGCAGCAAGGAGCGATCTTTGACTATTGTGTGAAAGAGCTGTACAGGGAAATGGACTATGAGGTGGTGAAGAACATGCTACGGAACACTGTAAGTCGTTCTCATCATACAGCCTTTATACTGACACATCTAGCCAAGAAGATGTCAATACCTCGACGCGGTTATTCACATCAAGACCGACATCCCAAAGTTTGCAAAAGCCGAACTGATGATTTATGTCGAGGGAACAGAATTCCCCAGTCACAAGGAGCCGTGTTCGCCCCTCGACGTAGGTATTCTCCGACTAAAGTGTCCCAGCTTACGGCTGGTCACGCGACATGAGAATGGACGACACGGCGAGCGATTCACCATTATATTGACAAAAGGCAAACACACCGGGACGGTCCGGTTTCACCAGCAGGTCGATCTTGTTCCCTCGCTCTTCGATAGACACGTCCAAACGCCAGTTATAGACATGCCCGCTTTGTGGCGAGGATGGGTCATCAAGCATACTGTCGGTCTTGGAGTATTCAGAGACACCGGAATCGGCAATTGGAACTCCGATATGAAAGCAGTCTTCCAAACCCCCGACCGCATCGACGGACGTGTCACGGAGCTGCAGACCGGATGGTTGCCTTTCACCTTGGCAGAATTGAGCGCTATCGTGACAGCAAGGCGCACCTCCCAGAACGCCATTTCTCGGATCACTTCCGACGTCGAAGTCTTCAACATGGACCGACTGCGTCAATTTCTCATGATGGCCGGCAAAGATTTTTACCAGCTTCACCTCCACACTCAACCTCGTCCGAGTCAGATCACGCTAAAAGACCTACCAGCCATCGTGCATCTGGTGCGAAATCAATGTCCAAAGATGGTCAGACTTCGACTGCCCATAAGCTTCTCGCTGGATGGGGTCGGAATCCTCGATGCCGATATTGGCCAGCCCTCTTACGATCTGAGCGGTCCAGGCAAGATTCGCAGACTATCCCTTTTGATTTACGAACTCGGTCAACGCAAGCCCGGGGATCTGGACGAGGTGTTGTCCTGGAACTTCGCCCGGAACATGGCGTCTCTACTCTCGCCTGATTTCGAGCTCATTCTGGTTCGAGGCCCCGATTCCGATCCCAAGGTGGGATTCTGGCAGCAAGCCGGTTCCGAGAGCTGGGGTTGGTATCCCTGGTACCGGAAGCTCAAGAAAGCCATCAAATTCTTCCAAAGGTTTGAGGATGGTTCCACTGCATTCGAGATCGATCTGACTTGCAGTCTCGGTCCCGTGTTAGAGCCCCATTTTGCCAGCCCTTCTTTGACTGCCCTCGGAGTTGAGTCTTCCGAGGATCTTGCGCGTCTTAGATACCACACTTCTGGCCAACCGATCAGAATCGCATCGCCTCCCTCTTGGTCTTATGGTGAAAAGCGCACACGCAACGACTTTTCGGGCGACGAAGACTACGATCGAGACGAGGACAGCTTCCGCGGTCGGCATGAGTTTGACGATGACGACGACCAGTACTCGCACGACGACGATGGAGAGCCCCATATGAACTCTTGCGCCCAATCATAACGAAGACGATGTTGCAATGGTGGCGTAACGAGAGATGTGACGTATGAGCCTGTCATGCATGAGCTTTGATTAGACGTCAGCAAAAATCCCGCGAGTAATGGTCACAGTGTGCATTGGCATATCGCCGCCATCGAGGAATTGCCTATATATAAGCATCCCACGACACCACATGTCAACATGCTGACACGGTACGACCGATGGTATAGACCGCAACGATGATCGCAAGATGGGAGAAAAATTTCCTCCACTTCTCCACCACATTGTTCTTCTATCGCTCAGCTTGCCAAAATCTTAACAAATCGAACAGGAGACTTACCTGCTTCTGCGATTGTTCAGTTTTACATAATGTCAGCTCTTCCTTGAAGTTTGAGATCATTGCGACGAGGTCCAGCCTCTTCTCCGCCTCCACTCGCAACAAGCCTTTGTAGGCTTCAACAAGCGCGTGATGTTCTGGCGAAGTGTATGATCGACCTTGAGCATCGAGTAGATGCTCGAGCTTTTCGACACGGGCTGCTAGATCTCGAGCTACCGCATCAGCTCTGTCATCGAACGTCGTGCACGAGGTCGACCGACCATTGATCATGTGGCTAGGAATTGATTCGTCGTGCAAGGTCTGTGTAGCGACATGCTTCATTTCGGGTACTGGGATATCAGCAGTGATCCTAACGTCACCTTGCGAACTCACCCGTCGGGGTGACCTTTACACCTAAATCGCAATAGATCTTGAAGCCGTTCTCTGTCTGCGTCTGGATATCCACCATGACAGCCGGTGAATATGCAACGCCATTGACAGACTCGCCTTCGATTTCGGTCTGTACATTGGCGTCAGCCATGGTCCTTGTTACCTTGCAAATTTCGGGTTCAGGTACCAACATCTGGGGATGCGCAGCAGTCGACTCGTCCAGACTCGATGACGATGATTGGTCGAGGTTACCAACGTCGTGAGCGACAGTCTTCGTAGTATCATAGTGAGACTCGGGGCATGTCCCGGATCGGATTGCGTCATCGTATATGCTTTTGATCATCGATACATCTTGAAGCGCAGCATTTGGGCCGATGGCGGGAGGAGAACTAGACGCGCTTTTGTTGAAGACGATTGACTCGAGATTGGCACGCTCGAGTCCTTCCAAACCTGCAACGACTACCCTATTCCCTGCATAGAATTGATCCTCCGCGAGGAACTCGATGGAGTTGTCCTCGGTAACCATACTGTTGTCGCTAAGATCTCCAAAACGAATCTCGTCCCTGAGTCCCGAACCTGTTCGGCCCTGCAGACTCATGCGGAGCAATTTGCGCTGTAGAGCTGGAACAGGTGGACTCGAGAATGAGGTGTTCTCCTCGGCACCAGTCAGGGACGGACAGATGACGGGAGAATCGGTCGACCAATCGTGAAAGCTTCGCGATCGTGCGGGAGTCGAGGGAGAGGGTTTATTCGATAACATTAATTCGCACTTGAGCTCCACGAAATTCGCTTCGGTTGTTGACACTGAAGTGTCAGACTCCCTTTAGAAGAACGTAGCAGGACTCACATCTGTCACTCAACGTTTTCTGATCGATAACGGTACGACCAGTTTGTTTCTGCAATTCCCTCACCAAACTCTCGAGACTCCTGAGCCTATCATCCATGACATTGTCTTTTCCTCTCTGTACTCCTACTTCAGACACTTTACTTGGCTGGTGTTCCTCGAAAACGGTCACTCTATTTGCATGGACCCCTCACAGGATCGATCCTCGTTGTTTGCTCGATTTCGCAGGTCGTCTAACCGGGCCGTCACGAACAAGGCCAGCCAGTAGTGGTGCATTCTCGTCGAAGGGCATCTTGATGAGTTTATCCTGGTGCTGTGTAGTAAGAATGGGTATAGTTCAGTCTGAAATCCTGTCGCGATGCTTGTTTACTTGTGACCGCTTTCAACGAAGCACACATACACATATCACACATGTATGTAGCTTTATGCCTCTGGCATCACTCTCAAGGCGGTTTGATATCCTGGTGCTCCTCGCGGTCTCGCAGCCGTAACTTATATGGCGGATCCATGGTATATATCCAGTACCCGTACGTACTGTACGCTACGAGATGATCTCGGTCAAACTGCACCTGATGGTACTAACTCGATTCCCAAAGGGGTAACTGGTTGGATGTAATTTACAAATAGTAATGATCGGCAGAACAATGAGCCGTAGACCTCCTTCTGTAAGTAGGCCAATGGCTATGCATCTCCTGGCGCGAATCCATACTGCCCAGGTTTGTCATTGATCCCCATGTTAGCCTTATCCGGGTCACTTGGACTCCGAAATTGTGGTGTCAAGCATAGACCACAATGTGTACTTGTTTCTTAACGGAAGTATAGTCGCGAATGTTATCTCGGAAAGAAGCCGCGCAGCACCTCGTCGTGTTCTGCACTTCTCTACTATACTCTTGCTTACTCTTATACTTGACTGGAACTTGACTGCCGATCGTTTCTAGACGCTGATTATCTCGAGATCGTCCTGGTCTTCAAAGGATCCGGTCATCGAGACGTTACAGCCCAAACACCCTTTGTGTCCTTCCTGTCTCAGTTCTCGCCCTACCCTGGTTGTCCTCACAACACCCGTGTCGGCCTCTCGACCGGCTTAGATATCGGACTGAATATAGTGCACCGTTCTTGAAGTCTTCTGTCGACCTATCAAACGCTACACCCTGCCTTTCTACGCCGCATCGCAATGTCCACCAAAGACGCGACTTCTCACTCGCCCGTCGAGCCTCAGCTGGTCTCTGCTTCGAGCATTACTACTCCTGATACCGCGAATCTAGTCACACCGAAGGAATTCCGAAGCGAAATCGCAAAGCCTTCTTCTAAAGAGAAAACGAAAACTGATAAGGAAGGTGGAAAGCCCAAGTCGAAGATGCCTCCGCCCCCGTTGCCTATCAATATCGTCCAGCCGACTCCGTATGTTCCCTTTCACTCTGCCCCATTCGCCCCGTGGTGTGACTGATTGTATAGGCCTCGAATGACGCGACTTCCATCCCTTCAACAGATCTCGTCCCATCTACATATCAGCTCTTCCCCTACCAACCCGCCTACCGCTGGCGCTCCTGCCTCAGTCGCGAATGGTGACATCACAGATGCTGGACGACCTAGCTTATCCCTCTCTACAAATATGCCAGCATCCGCTACAACAGGCCAGGCTTTCGCATCATCGCCCTCTGGCCGGCTCAAAATGCCAGTCTCGGCTATGAAGCGAACCATGAGTCAGCAAGGTAACAACCCGCTTCCCACCCCTCTTTCCGAAAGTGCGAGCGCCAACACTTTCTTCAACACCAGTGATCCATTCGCTTCACCCACGAAAATGATCGACTCTGTCGAAACTCCCAAAACTGCCGATCAGGCTGGACCTGTTCCTGCACCAATGGCAAGAGCCGCTAGTAAGGATTTCATCGCGGGATATAAAGCAGTTCCGAGTCTAGCTCAAATCACCAAGCGGCACCAGGAGAAATCTCCAAGCATTGACCAGGGGAAAGAGAACATTGCAGAGGCAGCAGTGCTAGGTGGAGAGTCTCGAAAGCTCGATCCGCCAGCCAAGCTGGAGGACAACAAGCCCAAAGGCCAGGACGCGAAGAATCCAGATATAGTTATAGGCGAGGCCGGTGCCGAGACCGACAGAAATGAAGTGAACAGAAAGGGCCCACATCCTCTCGCTCATACCTGGTAGGTCACCTTAAACTTCAAGCACGCACAGATGATGCTAAACAACAGGACGATGTACTTTGACTCCAAAACCTACAAGCCCCCTCCCTCGGAGGACATGAGCGGCAAACCACTTCTGGACGACTGGGAGGCGTCGCTCTTGAGAGTCGGTGATATCGATACGGTGAGTGTCTTTTCCGAGTTGTACTCGAGGTCTCTGATATAGTAGGTGCAAAGCTTCTGTCAACATTTCAACAACATCCGTCTTCCCAGTCGTCTAAACAAGGGCGCCAACTACCACTTATTCAAGACAGGGATCCGACCTGTGAGTGCCATCTGGGATATCTCAAGATGGGAGACTGATGATGCAGATGTGGGAGGACCCCGCGAACGCCAAGGTATGTCAAGCTGAGGGCTGCTGTAAGAGATAGCTGATCCCTCAGGGTGGAAAATGGGTCGTCTTGTTTCGAAATGCTCCTCACCTGCTAGATTTCGCTTGGGCGAACCTGGTCATGGGTCTCATCGGCAACACATTGGATCCAGATGACGAGGTCTGCGGCATTGTGGCTTCAAGTCGACCTAAAGTCGACAGGGTCCAGCTTTGGACTCGGTCACGAGCTGACGCTGATGCCGCTTCGCTAAACGCTCTTGGTCAGAGGATAATGGACTGCATGGGCCTGGATGCCAACGATCAAAGTTCAATGTCGATTGAGTTCCAGGTAAGTAGCAGAACAGCATCTGACCATACTGCGCTGATGGGCAGTACCACTCCAGTGATGCTCATCCCGCTCCTGGTCTGTTTTTGAAGCAGACCTTCCCCCCAAACCTCAAGGCTTACCCGGGCAACGTGCCGTCTACGCCATCTCGACTCGGTGCCTCCCATATTCCACCTCAGCCCGTCTCGCCTACGACTAGAAGCGGCTCCAACATGATGAGCTCCCGCAGTCCACGCTCCAGCAACTTGGGCCTGCCGGGTCAAGGGGAACCAATGAGGCGTATCGGGAGTGGTCAAGGGATGGACGCCTTTGCGGGACCTATGGGGGGCAAGCGAAATAGCTTCAGCCAGGGTTTGGGAATAAGGAACGGAGCGGGGAACTAGTCGACCCATCCTTACCAATGTCCAACTTCCATTCTCGTTTAACAATGTTCTGGTAACATTGCGTGTTTTGTTGTCTCTTCCGTACCATACCACGTCATAACATATCGTCACGTTCATGAATTCATGCCTCTTCCTGTCTTCAGACTGTCCATTTCGGTCAGATGAGAGATGTGTGCATGCTGAATGTGGTGTTGATGGGCGGTCCTGCCGAGCCAGGCCACTTTTCTATAATTATATGTGCTGTTTTTGAGACTCAATCTGTCGAACGATATATAGACTGCTGTCGAGGAATCTATCGACGCAGTTCTCCAAGCATGATGCTTCGCCCCTGATATATTAGCAAGGATCGATCGACTCGATAGTTGAGACTTACCGAGAGAATTTGGTGCTGATGCTACCAGTGATGCATCTACAGGTCAGTCTTCCAATCCCGACCATTCCTCCTGTGAACCAAGGCTCACTTCTTCCAACCTTACACATCAGCTCGACTTTCCTTGGTGCAGCGAGAGACTCACATTTATCGGTCAACTCATGCACGCTAGCTTGTAGCTTTGCCTTTTGCTGCCTAGACAATCAGTCGGCAAATTCGGCCTCAACCGCCAGACTTACTCCTGCTCCAAAAACTCCTCAAGCTCTTTCTGAGCGGTTTAGCGATGTTTCTAACGATCCCGAAAATTGACTCACCTTGGAAGCTGCGTCGAACTGAGGTAGTTGTGCTTGCGATGCCATTATGGGTTGATGTATAGGTGGCAAGGAATTCTTTGGAAAGTTCAGTAATACCTGATCACCAATATTTTGATTCCGCTAATCAGCTGACCTCGACCACAATAGTCGATAGCTTCAACTCAGCTATCCTATACTTGGTCTTCCAACAACAATGAGCGACTACGCTCACGTTCCTGGAGGCTCATTGAAGTTCAAGGGGACTGGTGAAAAGTGTGTGATGTTTCAAGAACGGGTACAGCACGCGACTGACGTGTGTCCAGGAAGAAGAAGAAGAAGTCGCATTCCACCTCCGACCGCACCAAAGCCGATTCAGAGGTCCAACGATCCGAGAAGAAGGACAAGGGGAAAGCAAGAGAAGATAGCGAGGATAGTGGAGAGATCGCCATCAAGAACGTTGCACCTGGAGAGGGCAGAAAGATGACGGAATCCGAGCGGAAATTCGAGGAGGTCCAGAGATTACGTGTATGTCATTTGCTCAGACACTTAGGACTAGACTGAAGAACGACAGAGAGAAGAGAGAGCAAAGAAGACCGCTACACAGAGTCACAAGGATCGAGTGAACGAGTACAATGCCAAGCTCGAGAGGCTGAGGTACGTTGATCCACTGCGCTCACTCTTCCGTATGAGGCTAAACATTCAGCGAGCATCATGATATGCCAAAAGTGAGTCCAGTTCCCTCAATTGATGTTGTAGATTGTGCTGATCTCGTAGATTGGTCCCGGATAACAATGTTGTATAATAATATGCATAAACATATCGACATTGAACGCTACATCTAGAGGGAGTGATCCGCATCACGTTACTATTCTACATGTGATTCCTGATGGCATCAAATAATCTAGCCACAGAGGATCAACATTAGCAAGAATCCGATCAAGTAAGCACAAACAGAAGGAGCTGGCTGCCCCGGATATCTATCGCACCCACGCATGATATCATTTTCGTCCGTCGACAGAAGGCAAAGTGTTGCTAAAACCATAGGGAAATACATTGTTGATATCTAATCTACGAACATAGGTCAAACATTCTTCTCCGCCTGGTCGGACCCTCCCGAGTTGACGAGTGGGACAGGTGTGTTCCATTCGTGATGATGGGCTGCTTCCTTGGTCTCCTCCTCGAATTCTGCGGGGAGCGTGGCATTGAGGAAGACCGCTAGAAGAGCAGAGATCAGGTATGGCTCCTCGACGATCAAGACTACCGCTTCGATGAGACCCTTGAGGCCGACGTTGTTCCCTTCGTATGTGAAGATGTAGTTGAACCAAGTCGGTACACAGAGTGATGCCAAACCCAAGGCAAAGGCACAAGTGGCGATGAAACGATCTCTTCGGTTCCACTCTGATCAGGTCAGCTACGTCAGACCAAATTGTTCGGCAGACGCACCGGCATATGCCAAAACTCGAACACCCGAGACGGCGACAGCGCCAAAGAGGAAAGTGGTGAACCCTCCGATGCTAAAGCGTCAGCTTGCTTAGTGTTTGTGATCTTGGGGCCAACTTACACAGCTGGAGGAGCTGCGACAAAAATAGCACCGAATTTCCCGATGATTCCCATCAAGAACAAGATGACGGCGCACATGTAACCCGATCTTCGAGACGCGTTCCTGGTCAAGGCGATGACTCCCGAATTTTGAGAGAAGGTGGTGAGAGGGGGTACGGTAGCGAGGCCAGCTAGAGTGGCTGTAATGGCATCGGCCAACATACCACCTTGTACACGACTCATGAACGTGTCGCCAGAAATCGGTTCCCGCGAAACGTCCGCTGAGGCAGTCACATTACCAATAGTCTCGGCGACAATGATAGTCCATGCAGCAATCATCGGTAAAACGAGCTGACCTCGGATCGCGAGTGGCCATGTTTTCATCCAGATGAAGTTGCCGGCAGGGGCAGAGGCTATCACGGAACTGTTGAAATAACCGGTCGCGGCGGCAATGACGAGACCGACGACGAGACCGATGAAGACCGAGGCGGACTTCATGAAGGCGGAGCCGAAAATTTCGCAGAGGATGATGGTGATGAAGCAAGAGAAACCGAGACCAATGTAGTGCGCGGAACCCCAGAACTGGGGGTTGGAGCCAGACATACATCGAACCGTATGGTCGGAAGCACATGCCCCTGACCCCCCGACCCAATTCGTGACACCAGCCTTGACTAAAGCTGCACCGATAAAGACCAGCATAGTCCCGGTGATCAAGGGAGGGAAGAGTTTTCGGATAATTCGAGGTGGAACAAAGGCCAGACCGATAGCCCAGATACCAGTCACGACAGAAGTGCCGAGAATCGCTCCGAACTCGGCCGGGCAAGGCAGCTTGGTTTTGCCATCCTCAGACATCGGACAGGTACCATTGGCGTAACTTTGGGCGAGATAGGACAGAGCGACATTGGTGAAGGCAAAACTGGTGCCGACGACGGAAATCAGACCGGTACCGATGAAATAGTTGGTCTTGTACACCTTGAAACGAGAGACTTGAATGGCAGTACCGACTCCGCACCAGATAAGGCATGCTGACACGAGGTAGAGTTGAGCTTCGGTCCCAAGAGCTGCACCTGCAGGACCAGCAAGGAGAAGCGGAGGAGTGACCAGTCCTCCGACCATCGCTAAAGCATGTTGGAGTCCAAGAATGAAAACAAGAAGATAAGGCAGACGCTCTTCGACACCGTAGAATGGGAGCTCCCGACGCTGTTTGGTAATGAATGGGATGTTGGGGACGAACAAAGCACCGTAGTCCTGATGATCAGTAGGCATCTGCGTTCAGGAGGCGCTTGACTCACGTAGTCACCAAACCAAGCATCTTTACTGCCCAGAGATCGGACGAATCGCTTGGCGCGAAATCCAGTACGAGGGGTGTGGCCGAGGTCCTCTGCCTCCAAGGTGTTGACCATTACAGGTTCGACAGACTTGTCAACTGAAGACTCGGGCTCGATATGATCGGGAGGGGGCGCCATTGTAGTAGACTAGTTGTGGAGAGCTTTCGAGTTGTCGATTGGAAGATACCGATCCATTCGTGGGATACTGCCCGTCTATATATGGCTTCTTCTTATCTTTCGATTTCAGGGTCCACCGAGCATGATTGCCCCTGCACTCCGCCGAAATCCGAATAGCCAATCTGTGATTTCCGGTTTGCAGGGATAAGGTGACCGACCGTCCGATGCGGAGACCATGTGTGCTTACCGTATCTGGCCAGAGACGAGTCCGTTCGGAGGGAGTACGAATGTGCTTGTTCGAGTCCAAGAGGATTTCTTTCACTTATACCACGAAGTCGAGATAAGAGGAAATAGTATCAAATGATGCATTTTTGGGGCAGCAGGATACTAGTACGGCCTAGCTTATGCTATCAAGGGATTAATGTCCACGTCTAACCCGTACTACAACTCTGTGCGACTAGCATGGCGGTCCCTCGTAGCAGCCTTCCCCAGACCCGCCTGCTGTAATACTGCCTCCCAATCATTCCGCGGGGTGCAAGCCTTCACCCTTTTCCCCTCAACGCTTTGTCGTTCGCAACCGATTGCTACATCGTCAGCTTGAACATAGTTATGGACAAAAAAGCACTTGCGGCAGGCGGCTGACTCGTTGAACTGATGCGAGAAGAACACGTCCGTTTCGTTAGTCAGGACATTGCCAAGCCTGCTGTGAGCTTTTTGGGCGTGCGCATGTCAGCTAGACCCACATCAAGGTTGCATGACCGAGAGAGTAGCTCTTCTCCCAAATCAAGGACGACGGAATATAGATCTGATTCCTGCCATCTAGACTATGAGCGAGATGTCCTGTAGCTTATAATTCACGTACTTTCAGCAATGGTCTTGATACTGCTTCCGTAAATCACTTCTTTGAAGCCAGCCCATCTGATAGCACTGGCACACATGGGACAGGGCTCTCCATTGGTGTACAGGGAAAAATCCTTCCACGACTGCAATATCCTCTGAGCTGACCAGCCTCGTTCGCGAAGGATCTCGGTGCAGTGTCGTATTGCCGTGATCTCTCCATGCATGGTAGGATCTGATCTGTAAGCCTTGAAGTGCGAATTTCTTCTCACCTCCTGTACTGCCAACAGCGTTTGCAATGACGCAGATCAACTCGTCGGACGTTGTGTTGACAATCGCCGAGCCGAAAGGAGCTTGGGGACATGGATGACCGCTAGCATAGACTGCCTGACGCCTTTAGCAAGTACATCTCGTTCGTGTATAACTTACCTCGTTGGCGACTCGCATCCAGTGCAATCGTCGCTCTGCCGGCACATCGTTGATCGATAGACCTTCTTGATATTCCGGATGAATCTGAATGTCATAGCTTGCGGTATAGCCGAGGGCAAACGTGAGAAGGGCATAGAGAGACGTTGCTCGCATATCGAAAGCTATCGATGAATAGTATCAAAGATGTCTTCGACTTTCACACCGAGCTGGAGTGAGTTTGTCGCTCCGTTGAATCGGTAAACCATTGAGAGTGGAGGAGCTGGTCCTCTCCGCCGAAAACCGGAAATGCCAAAGAGCCCTGACGAGTATGCCGAGATTTTCTAGCTTCGGCTTATCTGGTGGCTTTTCGGCTATCACAAGTCTGTTTAAGTCTCTCATTGGTTGCCGCTACATTAGCATCGGCGGAGTCTGCTGCGATACCATGCTCACTCGGTGTACATAAAGATCAACGCCATGCGAGATTCCAAATCCCGACGGCTTTCTGAACTCTCAATTTCACCATGTCCCACGCATCTCAGGTACCAACAATCTCTTTGCGAGACTTTGATTCTCGAAGACCGGAGATCATCGAACAGCTCATGGATGCCTCGATGAATGTGGGTTTCTTGTGAGTCATCAAGAAAGATATCGCAAGAAATGCTCACACACTCAAGCACACTGAGTGACCATGGCATATCCTCGGAGGAGGTCAAAGCCGCCTTTGACCTTTCGGCTCGATTTTTCGCGTTGGACGATGATGTCAAGGCCAAAACACCTTTAAATGGTAAAAATGCGGGATGGGAGAAGAACGCTCAGATCCGACCTTCTACCGGCACTGCCGATCAGAAAGAGTCGATGCAACTTCAATTCGCCCGAATGGATGGTTTATGGCCGGACGAGAAGGATATCCCCGACTTCCAGAGCCAAGCGGAATACTTCATGAAGCAGGTGCAAGCGTGAGTCGAAGCATTGCTTTTCCTCCACACACTAATCGCAGACTATCGGTGCAGGTGATGGAGTGTCTGGCAGAGGGTCTGGGCCTTGACACGAGCACATTTACCGAGGGGACGGTAGATCCTGGAGTCGGGGACTCTCAATCGGTCTTGAGATTGCTTCACTATCACCCCACTGAGGGCAAGTCATTTGGGCCCAACTTCTGGCGAGCTGGTGCTCATGCGGACTTTGATGTTCTGACCATGGTGTGTTCCCCCCATGCACCCGAAACTTGAGCTGAAATAACCCCAGCTCTTCCAAAAAGATGGTGAAGGTGGTCTCGAAGTCTGCCCAGGTCGCAAAGTCGTCGGGGACTTTGGCATGGGTCAGAATTGGCTGCCTGTTCAGGCTCGTCAAGACCGAATCGTCTGCAATATCGGAGATCAGCTTATGCGTGTAAGTGTCACATGGAGGTTACTTGGTCTCGTTACTGACCATGCAGTGGTCCGACGACCGTTTGAAATCAACATATCATCGTGTGCGATTACCAGAGGGTGGAGAATCTAGGGGTGCAAGATACTCGCTCGCTTTTTTCAACCAAGCTCGATCTGATGTGATCATCCAAGGACCGGCCAGGAAGTATCCACCTATCACCGGGGGTGAATTTATCGCAGAGGCGATGGCTAGAAACCGGTTACAATCGGCGGAAATCGCCCGAGCAGCAGCCCTATTGGATTCGGCCAAGGTAGCGAGCGAAGTTCATTTTGTCCCAGAACACCTTAGGGCGGGAGTAGTTGTATAATACTTGGAGAATATATGTACAGGTAGCAATGGAGCCATGCATGCGCAGGTGGTGATATGTAGCCCCTCGAGTTCAGAACATACCGATGCTTCCATCAAATAGCCGTCCGACATCGGGAAGGCTTTCCTGTAGACTCGATAGAATTCGGTCAACATCCTCTTGACTCCAAGATTGAGTTTCCTCATAGCCCTGACCGTTCGGCAGCCCAAAGCTAGCGTTGGACAGCGGGATGCTAAGTGCTCCAAGTACTTCAGTCGTCGATGCTATGTGCATGTCGGTAGACGCCGGAGCAAGCGTAGGCTCAATCATGTTGCCGAATGTGTCGTTTGGCCCGCCTTTATCATATGTATCCGCGACCTCCTCACCAAATGACAGATGAGATGGCCACTGGGTATTCGGGTCGAGGGAGGATGGCAGCATGTCATTCGCTGGCCTGCAAATGCATCAGTAAAACAAAAGTAGGAAAAGCACTCATACAGTTTCATGCTGGTGAGGATCATTTCCATGCGCTTGCTGTCTCTTCGACCCTGATCTTGCGGTGCTGCGTTGATCTCCCCTAGTAATCCTGAGAGGACCTACGCGGTTCAGATCGAATTGACACGGGATATCTCACTTACCTGCAGACCTCGCCGGGCGATGCGGCTCGTTGGTGCAAGCCGCTGTAGCGCCTGAGTGGCTCGATGTATTTCAAACCGACGATCACGTAGAAGGAGCGGGTTTGCATTGTCACTGCCCAATCTGATCATGTCGAGAGCCAGTACAACAACGGCGGCCACGCTGTGGTATGGTATCGTCCATAGGCTTTGCATCGGAGCGCCACCTTGTTGCTGACCTCGGTCAAGCTCCTGCAGAATCGCTTTTGCGTTCTGGACACATGCCTCTTGAGCTACTGCACGGACGTTCGTCTGACCTCCATGAGCCAGATAAGCTCGATTGATAACTAGCAGCTTGTGGCGAGCCGAAATCTGAATGTAGTGTCGCATTGCTGCGATATATCGTGGTGCGCCCGGATGCTGTGTTGTTACAGACGTTGAATTGAGTGGTTTCAGACAGTCTGGCAAGTTCTCCAACAGCTTCTCTATGTGTACCGTGGCATCGTGAACGATGCGCGAGGCGCTGAAGGGTGAGCTCTTAATGTCGGTTCGACTCACTTCGCATTCGACGTTCGCAGATCCTGAAAGACTTGCTGGAGTCTAGAGGCGACTTGCGACGAGAATCGATGTTTCCTCAAAATCAGCTGCAATCAATATTGTCAAATAGACCTACTGAGCAACTGTCACAACACTATCGTGGCGTGACATGTAGCGACCAACCTGCAGGTCTTCACTATGACAGTTGAGAGGTAAGGGTGTGTTCATCTGGTCTGGATGTATGGCTACTGCATTAGCGTAAAACATTCAACTGTTTGACGGAACTTGCCCCAGACACCGCGGAACGGAATGGCGAACCAGTCCTCCAACACCAGCGCCCACCAAATTCTCTTACCAAGCTCAACCTCTACGACCTCGGACATGTCGACATGACCAGACAAATCTATACCTCGTTTCTGTTTCGCTTCAATAGCTCGTGATCGTCGACCTAGACTGTGAAGACCGAGCGATTGAGCCATTTTTATTCCAACAGCCAAAAGACTGGAAAGAAGATCGGAATCGCAAACATTGTGACCACACAAGGACAGTATGGCGATCGCCTGGACAGTCCAGAGGGACGGACGCGTCATAAAGGATCCGGCATAAAGCGCGTCCTCCGCTGCGGTCACAAAGGCGTTCGGCAGCACCAAACAATCCGCTGCTCCATCAGTCGAGCACCTCAGCCATGCTATTAACTCCGGCTGGACTCACCATTACTGAGACCACATCGAGCAGCATATTCATCGTCCATCTGGTGGACGGAAATCCCCAGAACAACGTACAATAAAGCGATCCAGGTTGGTTCCACTGTAGCCCAGGCCTTGGCGTTGGTGTGGGCCTCTTTGTTAGATATTGCGGCCCAGAACATCTCCACCTCCTTGTTGAAAGCTGGAGGGTGTATACAACAATGTTGCCATAAAACCTGGGATTCGGCGTACGTGAGTATCGAAGTCACCGTCTGACGGGGCAGGAGCGCATCAGTGACCGACTCGGGGACACTGAAATCGGCGTCTGTGTCGACCATGCTCAGCCTGTCCTGTTTGTCAGCTTTCATCAGGCTGCGACCGTTCGAGAAGCATAACGAAGCACTCACAGACTGTAAAACACCGCGAGTGTCAGGGCGTCCGTCACGCCGCATCCCGTCATCCCCTATCCTACGGTCCATACCAAGCGCCAGATACTCCAATGTAGTTCCTGCTCATCAATACATCGACACACGCGCCGACGCGCCGAGTTACAATACTGACCGGCGTCTGATGACCCCCTTTTGCTGCGTTCGGGATTGACGACATCCTCCACTCCAGTTATACCGTCTTGAGCAGAACTGCGCTGATTCCCGCTCGACCTGGACATGCGCTCTAGATCGCTTATCCGTCGCTTGATTGAATCGATTTCAGCAAAGATATGATGACTTGCTGATCCACTATCTAGAAGAATAGCAGGATCCGGTGGTTGCGAAGAACTTGGAAATATAAGTGACCCGGTCGAACGCGACACATACCTAGCGGCCACATATTGGCTCTCGAGACGACACGAGTGCCCGACCTTTCGCTTCAAGCAAGGCTCGCATGGGATCTGCTTGTTGCATCGAGTCTTCCTCCGAATGCACTCGGTGCAACTGAAAAGTCAGTGAGTTTAAACGGATGCAATAACAGAGATGCTCTCAGATGTGTACCTTTTAGGGGGCCTTTGACTGACTCGGATAGTCGTTCCGGAGGTGTCATCTCCAAGACTCTCGGCACGAGGCCTTTTGAGATTCTGGTCCGACATGTCAATGGTCAGTAGGCAAGTCTGATCATCGATGTTATCGACTCCTTATCTTTCGGCGCGAGAATCTCGGCGGTCTCCGGAGCATCCGACGTGATCTCAGGGTCTCGTTAGCTGACGATCTCTTGGTCTGCCTTTGTGATCGTGACCGCTCAGCTTGGCCGGGATGTCTACCAGTTTCTATGTGCAATAAGTCACCAAACTCTTCTGGGAAGAGTGCATCGGAGAGGTCTGCTCGAGGAGCAGTGCTCGAAGAGCAGGGCACATTCTCTTCACTGCGGCCTGTGCAAGACTTTGCCGAAAGTCTGGGCAAGCAGTTAGGACTGTCGACAGCGCATCGAGGTATGCCTAGTGATGCTTACGAGACATGACTCGCGTCGCGTATATGGTATGGTTATCGGTCAACAAGAGCTGTCGTTCTTTGCGGCGGCGAGGAGGTATTGGTGGGGGGCCCTCCGGAAAGGTAAAATCCGGTAATTGTAACGTTCCGGAAATACCATTGTGATCACCAATGGTTATATTGCTCACTGACATTGCATACCATAATTATATAACACGCTCCATCATCCATCCCCCTAGACAAGATGTCTGCCCAAGCCAGTAGTAGCCACAGCTGGCCAGAGAAGAATGACCAGATCGCCAGGAAGCGCAAGCGAAACACAATCTCTTGCTTTCAGGTAAATTATCTGTTCCGCTGCTAACCCTTTCTGCGTGTAGTGATCAGTGGCTGACTGTGATAGTGCCGCATCCGCAAAAGACGATGTACTGCAGATTATGTCGAGAAGTGTGAGAACTGCGTTAGGGATGGGCTAGAGTGTAGGAGGCCTGATGTAGATGGGAGAAAAATGCGATGGAAAAAGGGTCAGGCCGGTTTGGAGACCGATGTGGAGAATGCAAGCATGCTCAGAGACGGGTTCAGAGAAGCTGGGGCAGGAGAGACTGAGCAGAGGCACTACGACGGACAAGACACAGATGGCCTGTTTGACTTATTCATGGGTGAGTTATACCAAGGTTCAGTTATTTACTGTAGGCTCTGACTCATCTCGCAATGACATGCCCATGCCTCCATCGGACTCTCGCGCGTCACCTTTTTCCCTGGAGGACACTCGGCGCCATCATCTACCACCACAGCCAAGTCGAGGCATCTCGAATGGCAGTACCGACATCAATCTACTGGTAAGCCGGAAATGCACATTATAGGGGGATCACGAACCCTGACATGTAGAACCAGAACGCTCAAGCACCGCATGATGCCTGGGACCGTCTCTTTGGCGCGTTCTCACCTAATCGATCAGCCGATTCAAATCCATTTCTGCCATTTCGCGCTTCATCTTCGCCCGGAGCCTCAGCACAATCTGCTGCCGTGAAGAAAGTTGTTTGGTGGAGGTTTCATGGCCCATCGGCAATAGCACCCGGTAAATTGATGTCTGATGCCGTTCACATGATGGCTCAAGCAGAATTGAATTGACACGCAGGTCTGAAGCGCATTACTCTCAAGGTTCGTCTGGACGACAAGAGTGATCCGCCGGCCCTTTCAACCCATTCCTCTCTTTTAGGGCATATCGGCAGTACCCAGACAAGTCAGGAAAATCTGGTGGATGAAGGTGGTATGCCTCGGCATGATTTGATGTTGCATCTGTTGGACGTCTTCATGACTCATTTCGGATGTCAGTATCCGGCGTTGAGCAGAGCGCGTCTGGAATACGACCTGGCTCACAGATCCGGATCGACTCTATTGTTCAACTGTATAGCAAGTACAGCAAGTCGGTGAGAACAATTTCGCGAAGAAAGTGCAACAAGGCTCACATTCGAACAGTTTTTCGAAACATCCAGAAATTGCCTTGCTACACCTCGAGCCTCATTCATACGGTTTGGTGTTTCTGAAAACAGCGAAGAACATGCTGGGCAATGTATTGGCTGTCCCTTGCAGAGACACTGTCATAGCTTTGACACTGCTGGCCGGCATCAGCCACGGAATAGGTGAGCTGCTTGCGGCCTAGTTCGCCGGCGCCAAATTCGAAAGCTCATGAGCTAGATTCGGAGTCCGAAGAATGGATGGCCGCAGGGATGGCTGTCAGAATGGCCATCGACCTGGGGCTACATCTCGTGGGTGCTTCATTCACTTTCATCCCAGCGTACGCTCGCCCGCTGAGCGCCATAGACCCCTCCGCCGGACTCTGACATATCGCGAGAGGACCGTCGCCTGGATCGTCTGACCTTCTGGTCGGTATACTTCCTTGACGTATCCCTCTCATTTGGTGTCGGTCGAGAGACGGCATTCAGACTTGCTGCCATTACGCAAACACTGCCGACTGAAGACGATTTTGAGACTCATGTCGCTGCCAGGAGTAGCGTCGTGGAGGGCACAATGACACCGCCAACCAGACACGTATTCGCATATGCGGCAAGACTGGCATATGCTTACGGTCCTGTGGTCAACGTAGTCAACGGCCCTTCGGATGACCAGTTAGATTGGGAAAATCAGGCTCAGCAAATCACTCAACAGGCTGTCGAGGTCTACAATGCTCTTCCGACCGACATGCAGTGGTCCGCAGTCAAGTGAGTAACTTTGCACCCTCTTCAACGAAGTCAAAGTCGCTCATCAAGGTAGCCTTCAGTCCTACTCGCGAGTAGACCAAGGTTCAACGTTTGTTCAGATGCATCTCTGGATGCACACTATTTTGGTAGGTGTTTTCCGTAATCGATTGGCTGTATCAAACGTATGTGCCACCAGTGAACTGAATCGCAGGCATCGGGGTATCTGATTGGGACAGACATTCTTCGTCCCGATCGAAAAGCGTATCTACACGGCAGCATGACCCCCTCGAACACCACTGCGAGCCGTTTATGGCAGAATTCAGCCCGGACTATCGGCGATATTCTCCTTTTGTCCGACATCGTCAATCCCTTCGTGTACCATGCTCTGCCCTTTTCCAATCAGCCTTTTGTGGTGGCTGGCTGTTGCTACATTAAGGATGCAGACGCCCAACTACAAAAGTCTAAATCTCAGGATAGCACCAAGATTGAACATCACGATGCCGACAATAGCAGCGAGAGTCAGTCGGCGAGCCTGGCTGACACAACCGAAGCCTTCTCTGGCCATAAATGGGATGAGGCGAGCGCCACAGAAGAGAAGGCAGAGATGTTTCGAACCCTCCTGCAATCCGTGACCTCCAACAATATCAATGCTTTGCGACAAGGTCTGGTCCGGCAAACACGTTATTGGGCAGGTGTTGCTTGGGTCGCTGAGGTATTGGCTCAGAGGATGTCGGGTATCAGCATGGACGAAATCGATTTGAAAGTCGTCACCGAAGGCCTCGATTCGACCGTCGCAACCACAGATGCGAGAATGTTCACCAAGTCAAGTGAAGAAGCCCATGATGGGAAACAGCCATCGAACTATGCGCTTTCTCGATCAGCCGATTCAACTTCAGCTTGGTTCGACATGCCATTGTCCCTTGAAGCGGACTGGCTGGCCGATACGACATTCCTGCAATCTCAGGGTTATCCGGTAGTGGTGGAAGATTTCACGTCTGATTGGGCACCGAACCTCATGTAACTCACGGACAGAGGACACACTTCGACTCGTTCGGATCGAGTCATTGAGATAAAGGTTGATAAAGATGCGATAATTGTCAGTTACGTGCACTTCTTTCGTCGAGAACACAAATCTTATTGAGAAAAGTATTTCCAGCTCAGTCATGGTTTCGTCAAGTGACTGCAACGCAGAGCAGCACTTGCCAGGTCCGCTACCCCAGTCTGCCTTTGCAGAGCCTGATCATCTTCTGCCAGTCAATGCCCTGTGATAGAAGTTGGACTAGTGAGTCCGAAAGCTCGACGGAGAGACATGCCCATCAGATCTCGTTTCCAGTCAAGCTCCTTAGAATGACCAGACGATGTTGACCTCGTCAGACACGATCAAGCTGATATACATGTTAAGAGCGTAAAATAAGTCCAGCTGCTCTGGCCATTCTCTTTCTTCCCTTTTGCCAACTGCAGACATCCCTCTTCCTACATCTCCACCTAGGCAATCAAACGTCCGAACAGGGAACTAAGATCGGATGGCTCTCATATCTTGTGGGTTGGGGCATTCTTCTCTTCCTCGATACCGTATGAATCATCGGCAGCGGCGGTGCCGGCGCCCCGATGAGCGATTTCCGGCATCTCTTTCTTCAATCGCGCGAACGTCGCTTCGGCGTCCCAGACCCAAGGTGTGTGTGCGGCGAATAGAAGATTCATCTCCTCGAGCGTGCGTTGATTACTTTCCGGATAAAGAGCCCACACGAAAGGGATACTGATGGCGTTGGCGATTCCGAAAAGGTAATATGTCTTTTCTCCGATGCTGGCGAAACAGACCGGCAAAAGAAGCGTCTGGGCGTCCATCAGCTGGATGCTCTCGGGGTAATCGAAAATGAACTCACGAGCCATCCATTACCGATACTCCATCCGACCACACCCCAAGCGTTGCCCTTAGCCCGGACGGCGAGAGGAAATATTTCGGCAGGGTATAACCAAGGAACGGTAAGCCAAGTAGCACCAAAAGTAAAAGTGAAGATGAAGATCATGCTAGCGGCTGCGATACCGTATCGACCCGCCGCAGCGACGTCGCCCGCAGCATCGGCGTTGAGCCCAAGTCGCGTGAATCCTCCACACAGGAACATGGCAATCCCTTGAACGGCAGATCCCCAGTAGAGTGTCCAACGTCGTCCGATTCTGTCCAGCGTAAATACGCAAATCAGGGTAGAGAACTATTCATCAGTCTTTTCTTCGATGCTCATACTCGCCAACCAGGACATACCATATAGAAGATGTTGTTAAGCCCACTAATCCACTGAGCCTTATCGGAATTGAACCCAGAGAGTCGGAAGATTGTGGGAGCATCTTTATAATGTGTTAGCTGATTTGACGTTGCACAAGAGCGCAGGCTCACAGATGGTGACTCCGGCGATACCGACCCACTCCTGGAAAATTTGTAGCCAAACGACCAGCTGCACCCGTCGACCTATGTGGAGATCGCCGCTCCCTCGACCCAGAAGCATCGAGAGGTAAGAAGTCGGGAGTGCTTCGACCTTCTCCATACGTGACACCGCCTGTATCTCAGACAATTCCGTATCCGCCTTCTGTGCATCCGCGCCCGATTCGCCTCGAAGACGTCCGAGGATGTACCGGGCTTCATCCTCACGACCGACTTTGACCAACCAACGGGGTGATTCGGGGAAGAACCAAACGGCGCCGAGAAGGACTAGCAGGGGAATGATCTGAAAACCGATTGGGAAACGCCAACGAACGGGGCTGGTACCGCCATCGATGTAGGATAATCCGCTGGTTGTCAGCCTTCGGAGACCTCGAGACTGAGTACAAGGTCACTCACTACTCCATCCAGTAAGCAACAACAACACCGAAGATGTTGAGGGTGAATTCGATGGCGATGAATTGTCCTCGGGATGTGTGCTCAGCGGTCTCCGTAGCCCAGACGGGTACAATGGCATTCAGAATACCGGTTCCCCATCCGTTGATCAAACGGGCACAAATCATCCATTGGTGATTCTGAGCTGAAGTCTGCAGACTCGCTCCAAGCACACCCCACGCTGCGCCGATAGCAATCGTCTTGATTCGTCCATATCGTTCTCCAAGAAGACCACCCGCCAAAGCGCCGACCAATGTGCCCAGATAGTAGACCGAGACGATACCTCCCTGTAGGAGTGAGTCGGTAATGACCGGGGTAGGATATCCATTCCTATCCTCGGTGTAGCCGAAACCCATAAGACTGATATAATCTTGGGCATTGTTTACTCCTCCCATCATACCCCTATGAGCATCAGCGGCCGGACTGTTGAATGTATGACTGTCGGAGCTTACTGATCATATCCGAAGAAGAAGATACTAAGGCCAGCGATGGAGTTGATGGCAATCAATAATGATCGTTTCGATAGTCGATTAGCGACATTGTATTTTGAGAAAGAGGCTGGTCGCTCCATGGTGCAAGCAGACAAGAGTAGAGGTGCTGTGATGGATGTGAGAGCCGATGTCCTCTCCTATATATACCTTCGCACTAATCGATTCACTAGCGCACGCCTCCATGGAGACCCATCCTGGCAATCTTCCGCGAGAAAGAGGCTGATCAGCAGCAAAAAGACACTTCCGGGGGAACAATCTTCCATCAAATCCGAAATGGATGACCCGCATTCCAAACCTCTGCGGATATTAATAAAATAGCCAAGCGCACCGGAAGTGTCTCTATGATTTACGTAAGTGCGCTCGTGGGATCTCGGTAACGCTCCAAAGTGCGCTGAATCATCCTTGTGTGCATACGGCTTTGGCGTGACTGCAACGAGTTCCTGGCGCTTGCCGGCCGAGCACCTTTAAGCAAAGGAAGCCGAGTCATCACAGAGTGGTCTACAAGAGAGGCGGAAGATGGATCTTGTTTAACAGCCCGTTGAGATCATGGAGGATAGGCGTCTAGGATAGTCCGCAGCTTTGGTCTCCAAATCAAGACTGAGTATGTTGGTCACGTCCTAACTGACGCATTCAAAGGATATCAAACACGCCATAGACAGACTGCATCACGTTACAGATGTGCCGCCTCTTATAGAAGAGCTAAAGATTTCATTCCAAGTAAGGGCTATGGGGAGGGATTGAGCGGTAGCTCGTCTCGACCCACTCTGTGTTCCTCCTTCATTGCCCCGATACGCCGGTCAAATGGCAGCGGCCAATGTTGCTCTTGAAGGTGAACATCATCCCTGTGTCACAACGCAAGTCTAGGTGTGTACACCCCTACAGCCCAGTCAGCTAACTCACCCAAAACCAGGCAAATACAACAGAGGATGAGCTTCCTAGAGATATAGAGGATTTCTGGAGGGCAATGACGGCCTTTTTGCTGGATGTCCCGCAATGGATAGCGGTTGGGGATATCAACGTTAGTTTACATTTGTGAATGATCACTGATCACGGTAATGCCTACCTTTCAAAGCCCTTAAGAAGGTCACTCTTTACTCTCTCAAGTGCAACCACATAAAGGGTTTCAACTATCTCTTGCCCCAAGAGTCTGCACAATGTGTCAATCTTCTTGGAATTCCCTCGTCAATGATTGAGTCTGATACAGCGCAAGATGCTGGGGTATGGCTTCAGATTACCAAGGTGCAGTGTTCAAGGCAAGCTGGTCATATACCCAGCAGCCACATCAATTGGAAAAATGGCAAGAAACTGACTCCTGGAAGCTTGCCATGCAATTGCAGACTGGGAGATCTCCAGCACTTGTTTTGAGAATGCATTGCAATGCAAGTGTTGAGAGAGAAAGCGTCTCAAGGACTACCAACCGCGCAGTAAGGACAAAATGAACAAAGTAGATGATTTGGTGTTAGCAGAGTGGAAGGACGCCTATGTACAGTACTTAAGTAAACTGGTTGTCACTAGGCTACGTCGACCAACAATAGGTGTCGACGTCCAACTTGGAGATAGGC
>JALPCC010000107.1:0-45121 GCA_026538405.1 Cryptococcus sp. GC_Crypt_2
GAAGATCGGCATGTCCAACACCAGATCGAAAAGATGGATCAAGTCAAAGCACATCCCGATAGCAAGACGACCGATATCGCCATCGAAAATGCAGAGGCCGAGTACGCAAAGAAGCTAAACAACGGCGATTATGAGGAAGTGCCAGTCTCTCCCTTGAAGGACATGCCCCGACGACAAGCTGTATGGGTCTTTCGAAAAGCTGTTCTGTTTGCCATGCTCGTTGCCTGGGCCGCCATCATGGATGGTTACCTGATCAGCAGTAAGTGACATGTTAATCGGATACTCATGAGCTAAAACGGGTAGTCCCCGGTTCCATCGTTGCCAACAAACACTTTATCCGCCAATTCTGCACAATCACCGAGAGCAACGGTAGTTGTGCCCTCGATTCTGTTTATGTAGGGGCTTGGACCGCCGTGCAATCAGTCGGGCAAATCATCGGTGAGCCAGAAATAGCTTATTGACATCTGAAATCTGGCTAATTGGCAGGCATGCTCAGTGGTCCTCTCACTGCTGATCGCTTTGGTCGGAAATTCAACCTCGCTTTGCTGACCGTCATCTTGACACTGGGCGTGGTCCTCGAGATTGTTGCGAAATCTAATCCTGTCTGGTTAGTAGCTCGACTCTTCGCTGGCTGGGGAACAGGCATGGTGCAGACCGGTATTCCAGTATACATCAGTGAGATCGCGTAAGTATCTCTTGACCGGAAAGTCGACACATGATGCTGATTTTCAGGCCTCACATGCTTCGAGGTACGCATGGTTGAAGGAGTGGAGCTGAAGTGCAGGGGCTCTTATTGCCACTTACAACTTCTGGTTCGGTGTTGGAGGCTTTGCTGCCGCCATCGCACTTCAGGTAGCCGTTACCCAAGAGGGCTACTTGACTCCAATCTATTCCCAGTTCGTTTTCATCGGACTCATGGCGATCGCCTTCTTGATCATTCCCGAGACTCCATGTGAGTTTGAGGTCTTGTCAAAGGATCCAGCTGATCAGAAGGGTACTACCTGAACAAAGATCAGCCGGAGAATGCCAAGAAAATGCTGAGGCGTATCTATGGTGGTATTGATGGCTACGATGTAGAGCACGAATATCGAGTCCTGAATTACGAGCGAGAACAGCAAAATCGACAGCAATTGGAGCAGAAAAATGCGAGCTACGCCGAAATTTTCCGAGGAACAAACTTGTGAGTACACTTTGCTTGGTGGTGGCTAACTCTCAGGCGACGAACATGGGTATCATGGCTCCCTCTTCAATTTCAGGGCCTGGGAGGTCTGTCGTTTGTATTGTCGTACACGACCTATTTCTTCCAACTTGGTGAGTTCAAGACCGATCTTCAGGTCACTGATGGTCTAGCCGGAGTGAAAGACCCTTTCCTCGGTAACGTTATCGTCAAGTGTATTCAGCTTTCCGCCCAAGTTATCTCATGGTACAACATTGAAAAGTTTGGCCGAAGAATCCTTTTGCTGCTGGGTGGCGGCGGCATGACTGTATTTTGCCTATCCATTGCGGCCGTCGGTACTCCCAACTGGGTTCCTCCAGGAGGTCTCACCATCGCCTTGTTCTGCCTATGGACATTCTGCTATGCCAGTAGTTGCGCTCCGATCGGGTACGTCTATCTTGCCGAAATTGCAACCCCTCGACTTCGAGCCAAGACCGCTGGATTTGCTGCCGCTTGTACTGCTTGCTTTGGAATTTTCACCAACTTTGTCACTCCCATCCTACTCTCAGTGCAGAAGGCTGGTTGGAGCTACAAGACAGGTGAGTCGACATTCTATTGTTTCATTGTGCCATCCTAATTGATAGGTTATCTCTTCTTTGGGTTTGGAGTAGTGGGATGGATTGCCATGTTTTTCACGGTTCCCGAAGTAGCGGTAGGTGCATATAGAACGGAATATAGGGTGCAAGCTGACTCGTCAGGGTCGAAGCTATGAGGAGATTGATGAATTGTTCGAGAACAAAACGCCCACTCGTCAATTTGCTACTACCAAGACGAAGGTCCAGCTTGCCAAGGAGGAGCTCGATCTTGCACAGGCTCAGTCGACCGTCTAAGAGGGATCGTATGGGAGAAAATTTGGATCATATTGCGCGGCCACGCTTAATTTGTATGTAAGGGTAGCCGCTTCTGAGAGATAAACGCGACATGCATTTGGATTATGTTACCTCAATTCCGTCACACGGTCTCTGACTACTACAAATCTCGTCGGAATACGGCAATACTCCTACCGGCCAGTTTGCCTACTGAAGCTCCTCCCGATGCCAATAGCAGCTCACCCGGTGCCTCCGATATATCGACCTCCTTATCAGTCCTGTTGACCCAGAACTCCCATTCGGTCTTTCCATTGGTTCTGATCACTTGCTCAACAGTAGTTCTCAGATACTTCGGAAGGCCGCTCTCCACCCCCGATCTCTGCAATAGCTCTGGTAGTAGCGATTTGAGACCCTTGACATTTAATCGTGTCGATACGTATGCGGCTGAGCCATTACCATGAGCCTTGAGTGTCACGGCGGGTTTCCCTTCCAGTTCGCCAGTCGCGTACTTTCGAAGGACATGAACATCTGACACCAAATCGATATCGTCGGTCCAGATGGTACCGATGGAGCCATCGTCGAGCTCGACCTTCTCGTCTGCGAGTAACGGTGCCCACTCCTCGATTCGTATACCTAGAAGGTCGGTGAAGGCGCCAGGATACCCTCCTAGCCAGACATGATCAGACTCATCGACAATACCGGAGAAGTAGGTCGTTACGAAGTGACCGCCGTTCTTGACGAATTTTTCGATGCGGGACTTTACCGAGTCTTGGACGAGATAGAGAATAGGCGCTACGACGAGTTTGTATGGCGAGAGATCATGTTGAGCAGTGATGACATCGACCCTGATTCCCAGGTCCATGAGAGCGACCCACCATTCGCGAGCCTCTCGGAAGTAGTCGACCAAAGTAGATGGATGCCCGTCTTGCTCACTGGCTACCCAAGACTCCCAATCCCAAACAATCGCGACGGGTGCGAGCTGCTTTCTAGACCCACGAATCTCCGCCAGTGTTTTGAGATCTTGACCCAGCTGAACGACGTCCCGGAAAAGGCGAGAATTCGGTCCGGCATGAGGGATCATGGACGAGTGGTATTTTTCGGCTCCAGACCGAGATTGTCGCCATTGGAAGAAACAGACTGCATCGGCACCATGCGCGACATGCGTCAAAGAATCTCGAATAAGTTGACCGGCTTTTTTTCGGGGATTGACCGACTGCCAATTGACCGCACTGGTCGAATGCTCCATCAACCACCATGGATTCCCACCTGCCACTGCGCTTGTCAGACTGGCCGAGAAAGACAGTTCGTCTGCATCCAATTCTCGAGCCGGCATTCGATAATGATCATTCGAGACAAAGTCGACTTTCCAGTTGGCGACATCCATACCTTTGGTTTGACCAGCAAGCATAAAGTTAGTTGTGACAGGAATGTTCGGTGTAGTTTTGCGTAAAATAGCCGTTTCGTCATCCAGGTAATCCGACAAGGCATCCGAAGTGTATCGAGCCCAGTCTAGCTGTTGAGAAGGATTGATGAAAGTGTTGGCGACTCGAGGGGGAAGAATTTCGTTGTAGTCATTGTATCGCTGAGACCAAAATGCTGTACCCCACGCATCATTGAGCTTGTCGATGTGTTTGTACTTCTTCTCGAGCCAGATTCGAAATGCGGCAGCAGCATCGTCCGAGAAGTCGGGAGTTCCAAGCTCGTTGTTGACATGCCAAGCGATGAGACCGGGATGTGAGCCGTATCGATCCGCCAATTTCTGGACTAGTCGAAGTGCGTACTTCCTGAACACTGGTGATGTGATACGGTAGTGATTTCGAGAGCCAGGTGAAGAGATGGTTCCGTCTTTGAAAGTGGGGAGGATCTCCGGATGGGCGGTACTGAGCCAAGGTGGGGGAGAAGCGGTAGCGGTACCCATATCAATTGAAATACCATTCTTGTGCATCAAATCACACACATCGTCCAACCAGCCAAAATCCCATACATTATCGGATCGCTCAAGAAGAGCCCAAGAAAAAATCCCGATTGACACAACATTGACACCTGCTTCTTTCATCAACTTGATATCATCCTGCCAGACCTCTCGATCCCATTGCTCGGGGTTGTAATCTGCTCCATAGAACAGCTTGTTGTCCGAACGTTGTGGAAATCGGTGTGTTGTGGTAGAAGTCATGATGGCAATAATGTGAATAACAACGAGACAAAGGGATGGGATTATTGAATGGTCTTTTGGCGTACAGAATGATCCGGGGAATTAACGGCCCGGGCAATCGCTTCGGGAATGGGCCGAAACGGCTCTGGCAGACGGTTCAAACTGGATATCCGAGGCTCTCAGACGGCTTTACACCACCTCGGGAGTGTCTGTGGCCGTGTTGATGATCGGCAATGTCGTCCGACGTACGCTTGACCGTTCTTGACCGTCAAACATGGCATATGAATGCCGAAGTCATCCTCCAACTTCTATGAACTCGATACCGCATGAGCCGGGTCAAGGGACGGCAAAGACGGTATTGACACGGGAGGCGTTTCTGCCAAGTTTCTTGAAAAAGGGCAAAATCCAGGCGGGCGTTATTTCGCATGGCTCTCAGGACAAATTGAAAGGCTATGGGTACCTTTTGCCGATCAACCGTTCAAACGGGTCACCTCCAGAACTTACTGTCAATCAAAGTATATATAGTCCGCGATGGAGAGCCCACGGTACCCCACAACTTCTACTTCTTGACTCGTCTACGATACACTTTGATCGAGACAACATGGCCGAGATAGTCCCAGTAGTGCCTCACAGCGGGTCGCAAGTGGGAGATATCCAGGATGACAAACAAAAGCACTTTGAAGCCGAGCACGTCGAGGAGGGAGTCGAGCAAGTCAAGCACGAGATACTAGTGGAGGATGCCAACAAAGCTGAGGACTTTGAGCATGATATGACGACTTGGCAGGCTTTCAAGATATATAAAGCGGTATGTACCTGACTGCTTGTCATGATGAAGCCCTCGAGCCATGCTGACAGGACAGGCAGTCTTTTGGTCTATAGTAGCGTCAATGTCAATCATCATGGAGGGATACGATTGGGGATTGCAAGGTAATCTATGGGGTATGATTGAGTATCGGAAGGTGAGCATCGCCAGGCGGTACGTATGTGTCCTTGGCTCATCTCCAGACTTTCGGATCATACCACCCCGAAATTGACGATTGGCAACCAACAGCGGCTTGGCAGGTAAGCACGAGATGTGGTTAATGATTGATGGTAGTCTGCCATTGGACAAGCTCCATCTATTGGTGCAATCTTCGGTGTCTACTGGGGTGCATGGCTAAACGACCGATACGGATACCGAAAATCCCTTATGATCAATTACGCCATCTCTATCCCTATCGTCTTCATTTTCTTCTTCGCTACCAACAAGGCCATGCTTCTTGTAGCTGGTCTGTTGATTGGATTCCCATTTGGATGTTTCGCTTGTCTCGGCGAGGCCTACGCTTCTGAGATCTGTCCGGTCAAGTTGAGGGCATACATGACTGGTTACGTCAACATTTGCTGGAACATCGGTATGCTGATATGTCGAGTTGAAGGGATACGGCTAATAATCAGGTGGTTTCGTATCCAGTGGAGTCATCAATGGAACCCAGACGATTCCCAACAATTGGTCGTGGAGGATCCCTTATGCCACACAGTGGCTCTGGCCTGTTCCTGTATGTATATATCAACCTTCAATGTATACGTACTAACGTCTAGCTCATCATCTTGTCCTTTCTGGCACCCGAATCACCATGGTGGCTTGTCCGAAACGGAAAGCTACAGGAGGCTGAGCGTTCCCTCAAGCGTCTAGGAGGCAAGGCAATGGAACACAGAGCACACGAGCAGCTTGCCAATATGTTACGAACTACACAGCTCGAAAAGGATCTAGCGGAAAGCACTGGTACCGGTCGATGGATCGATATCTTCAAAGGCGTCGATCTTAGGAGAACCGAAATTACCGTCTTTGTTTGGGTCCTTCAAAACTTCTCAGGTAACTATGGATGACCATGACCCCGCCCAAGGAGTGGCTGATTGTCCAGGTGCCATGTTTGCCGGGAACACTACCTACGTCTTCCAACAGGCCGGTATCAGTCAGTCGGTAGCTTACGATCTCGGATGGGGGACTTCAGCGATTCAGCTTGGCGCCAATTTCCTAAACATGTTTTTGCTGTACCACTTTGGTCGTCGAACAATCTATATTGCAGGATTCGCCTACTGTACCGTCAATCTTCTGATTGTTGGGGTGGCAGCTGTATACGGTATTCAAGGGAATGCCGCTGCCAAGTGGGTACAGGCTGGTGTTCAAATGGTACGTCTCATTGTAGTATTCGGGCATTTATTAATCACTCAGGCATTCATGATTGGATACACAGGTTTCCTAGGCCCGACTTGCTACGCCATCATCAGTGAAACGTCTTCGACTCGATTACGAAACAAGACACTGGCATTTGCTCGAATGTGCTATTCAATCCAAGGTATCGTTTTCAACATCCTGAATGCGTACATGATCAATCCAACCGCTTTCGGCTGGCAAGGGTGAGGGTCTCTTCTGCCACGTTGTACATAGGCTGACGATTTCAGAAAGACTGCGTTCTTCTGGGCTCCTTGTGCTGCCTTGTCTGCCGTATGGTGTTGGTACCGACTGCCCGAGCTCAAAGACAGATGTGAGTAGCTCTTCCATGTGAATGGAGTGTCCGCTGATCGATCACAGCTTACTACGAAATCAATCTTTTGTTCCAGAAGAAACTACCAGCAAGGCAATTCAAGGGCACAGTGATCGACGCCAATTCGGAAGAGGCTATTCGAGAACAGCAACTTGGAGGTCATTGATCATGATATATTGTCAGGCGAAGAATCTAAATATTTCCATCGGTCGTCAATCTTATTCTGATTTAGCGAGCCAAAAGACATGCATTAGTAGTACTACCAATAAATAACGACATGTCAGCAGGTCTGTCATGATAGGTTGACATTGACAGTGTGAGGGGTAGAAAGCATTACTGCTACTCCTGTCCAAGGAGCATAATCGTCGGGCGAGGCATCGTAGAGCCATTATGAAACAACATCCAACAGACTCACACCGCATGCATATGTACTGCGTACTAGATGGCTCTCCGCCTCGCTGTCTCCGTCCCCTACCCCTGAGCCTCCTCAGACCCATAAGAGTTAGTCTTATGTTTAGGAGTAAACTTATAATCTCCCCCAACTTTCCCAAGGAACATCTCACTAATCCTAACCCAATCTTCACAATTTGGCGAACTCAACAGATTCTCCAATTCATTCCTACCCCTATATGCGGGTGGTCGTTCGTTCATTTGTGCGGGGAGACGTTCTAGGAGTCCAATAGGGACGTATCGATGTTGAAACGATAGTGCTTCGAGCAGGAATCGACGTGTTGTGTTGATTCCTTGGGCGTCGGAACCCCAATGAGAAAGGCCGTATTCGGCGTACTGCATGTTAGCGGGTGGAGTCAAGGTTACAGGTAACAACGATGAGGACAAGTTTGAGAATGGACATGTTATGGAAAGTATAGTGGGACATTCCGAAGACCATGACATACCTTTCTAATCCCCTCCAATCGCTCAGTAGCACTAATATCCCATTCCCTCCTCTCCTTAATCTCTGTGAAGATCCAAGGTTTAATCAAAGCCCCCCTCGCAACCATAACACCATCAACCCCAGCTCCTTCCATTTCATCATAATAAGATTGAGCAGAGAAACAATCTCCATTACCAAACATTGGTATAGCTGGTAGACCGGCATCAGAAAGTGACTCTCGTAAGGTTGTAGCGCATGATTTGATATAAGCCCAATCGGCTAGTTTAGAATATCGTTGTTGTCGGGATCGACCGTGTAGCTGGGTATCAGCTTTTGTCGCTCCGAGTAGATAGTATGAATCCGAAATCAGGGCGACGGTCGAGGAGAATTGGCCAATGGACTCACAGTCATTGCGCTTGCTCCCCATTCTGTTGCGAATTTAGGAATCAATTTATGAGCGTTTGGTTTCCCGTTGGCCACTCCGGTTCGCTAAGGATTAGCATTGGCTTCCTGGCAGAATGTATTCGTAGAGCGCTGAGCGGAGGGTTGGAATAGGGCGTGAATCAGGAGCCACTTAGGAACTGTGACATACGAATTTCACAGTCAAGGGGACTACCATTAGTATAATTCAGTCAAAATCAACAGTAGAAAACTCACTCTCCCCTAGAGCTCTGTTCATGCCTACCAGAATTTTACCTAGTCGACCTTGAGAGTCCATCACTGATATCATCAGCATCATCACATCTTTCACAACATCAAACGAGAATAGGAAAGGGAGATGGATGGGAACAGAAACTCACATGCACTTCCGGCACCCTGATTGAAGACCAAATCAATAGGACATCCAATATTGACATCGACGAAATCCACTCCGCCTTTCAATTCTCGTCCAATCATTTCAGCGGTCGGAACCATGATATTAGGATATCCACCTGCTACCTGTACTCCAAAGTTTCTTTCACTTTCATGTCTGCGGACTAGGGCCCATTCATCATTCTGCCCCGAGAGAAGTTGTTGAGAAAGTGCCATTTCCGAACATGTTATTGTAGCTCCGTAATTTACACATAATCTACGGAATGGCTATCATCAACTTTTGGGTCTAACGAGATGGCGACGAGAGTGCTTACTAGATTCCCCACTGTGGTCAAAGGAGCTAGGTAAAGACCATTCTCCCAGTTCAACCTCCTCTTTTCCTCGGGTCGAAGGGGTACGTCGTCCGCTTCCGATTCTCCTGGAACATCACTTTTACTAATTGGTTGAGCACCTGCTGCAAGATCATTGAATGCTTCCTCTTCATTCTCAGCTTCTGGTGCGGTGGGCTTGGAA
Source organism: Cryptococcus sp. GC_Crypt_2 (assembly GCA_026538405.1). NCBI lineage: Eukaryota > Fungi > Basidiomycota > Tremellomycetes > Tremellales > Cryptococcaceae > Cryptococcus > Cryptococcus sp. GC_Crypt_2. The sequence continues at coordinate 8,903 of JALPCC010000107.1, forward strand.
TTCTTATCGTGATAAAATTCCTTATGTGGTTCGATCCGTTTCAAGTACTCTTTCGAGTATTTATATCCGTACTACAAGTCAGTCTTCGGTCCAGTCTAGGGAAGTGCTAGAACTTACACCGTGGAAACGTAATTTCCTGATCACTTCATGATCCTGCCAGTTGGTTTCTCCCTGTTTACATCCTGGCTTTTGCTCCGGTTCAACATGATCCGTTAATTCCCATCCACCATATTTCTCATTCTCAGCCCCCTTGGTTTCCCCTTCAGATCGCTTCAGGTGTCCACCCAAGAAGCGACATTTCATTCCATATGGGCACCATCCGAGATCTCTCTTGACAGGGCATACTGTCGTCGTGTCGAGTCGCTGTCCCACGAGATCATCTCCAGCAGCTACAACTTCCACTGGCGATACGAATGGGGGTTCGAATTTGAGCTCGGCTGAAGGATCGTAATGGATATCCTGAGGTTTCGTCTTGAAATATTCTTCCCAATCATGTGCGAATTTACATCCCTGTGGTCTATCGCAGACTCCACTCAATTCCCACTGTCGACACATTTTCGGTCCTCTATCCCTAGCCACTGGGAAATTTCGATTCTTGTTCTGTTTGCCTCCTTGTACCTTTCGTCGTTTTGCATCGCGTGGTCCATCTCTTGAATCTTGAGCTGTAGACGTTCCATTCTCGGCTGCATCATCGTCGATTGCATCTACATTTTTGGATCGGTTGGCATTAGCAAGGGACTGGTCGACTAGGTACCTTTGCGTCAGCCACCAGCGTAGGAGCCCACTCACTCCTTCTTAATCCTAGCGATACCTTTATCCCTGTCATCTTCTTTGACTGCTGGTGGTACTTCTGGTACTGCAGTCTTTGCTATTACTTCGGCCATGGTGTATTGAGGATATATAGTAATCCTTTCATACACTACTACTGACGCTCTTGATCCAACTTTTGCCACTTACGTAAATTGATTCCCCACGTGACATATAGTACTAAAGCCTAGGCTATATTCAGGGTAAACTGCCAACGCACCATACCAAACCCCCCCCTCCCTACCTCACTCTCTTCCTCCATCTTCTATCTTACATCCCTATACGTACCATCCACCATGGGCTGTGAGTTATCCACTCATCTATATGTGTGTTCCAAGACTATCATCTAATCCACAGTCCGATTCCTTGAGCTTGTGCGACCGTTCATGAGCATCCTCCCAGAGGTTACAGCTCCAGAACGCAAAGTCACTTTCCAACATAAAGTACTATGGACAGCTACCACTCTTTTGATCTTCCTCGTTTGTTCTCAAGTACCATTGTACGGAATCATGTCTTCCGACTCATCCGACCCATTGTACTGGCTCCGAGCTATCCTCGCTTCCAACAGAGGTACTTTGATGGAATTGGGTATTACCCCCGTCGTTACTTCTGGAATGATCATGCAGCTACTCGCTGGTGCGCAGTTGATCGATATCGACTTTGGATTGAAGGATGATAGGGCCTTGTTTGGTGGTGCCCAGAAACGTGAGTCCTCCTTTACTTTAGTCGACTGGTCGCGTGAGTGAGGGGTAAAGGGGAGTGGAGTAGGGTGGTCAAACGGGGCGAGTTGGACAAGGGCGTTCAGTGGAACGTGAGATCACGTGTGGGAATGGTCTCCCTCAATCACACTGTCCAAGACACCTTCGATCGTTCACTGTCCACCCTCTCGTCTCTCGTCACCCCCGCTTGCCCTCACTCTACCCATCGCCTCACTCGTCCACTCGTGCGGGTCGGCTCGCTGACAACCAGTGTTCGCCCTCATCATCGCCCTAGGCCAAGCAACGGTCTACGTTCTTACTGGTCTCTACGGGTCTCCCTCCTCACTCGGTGCCGGAGTTTGTCTCCTCCTTGTCCTTCAACTCGTTTCCGCTTCCTTGATCGTCATGCTCCTCGACGAGCTCCTTACCAAAGGCTACGGTCTAGGATCCGGTATCTCCCTCTTTATCGCTACCAACATTTGTGAAAACATCATTTGGAAAGCATTCTCCCCCAACACCATCAACACTGGTCGAGGACCCGAATTCGAAGGAGCCATCATCGCACTCTTCCATTTGTTGTTTACTTGGAACGATAAATCTCGAGCCTTGAAGGAAGCCTTCTACAGGGAAAGACTACCAAACGTCATGAACCTCCTCGCTACCGTTGTTATCTTTGCTGTCGTCATTTATCTACAAGGATTCAGGATTGAAATCCCAATCAAGAGCTCTAAAATGAGGGGTCAGCGAGGTACATACCCCGTCAAGCTATTCTACACTTCCAACATGCCCATCATGCTCGAATCAGCCTTGACTTCGAATGTCTACCTCATCTCTCAGATGTTGTTCAACCGATTCCCTGATAATCTCCTCGTCAAGCTTCTAGGTGTCTGGGAGGTGAGTTTCGATTCTGCCATTATAATCAAGTAAAGAAATGCTAACAATTTAGCCCCTTGAAGATTCCCCTAGCCAATTGTCAGCCGTATCCGGTATCGCATACTACATCTCTGCCCCTCACTCTCTTAAAGCCGCTCTCTCCGACCCATTCCACACCGCAATCTACATCACTTTCATCGTTACGGCCTGCGCGATCTTTTCAAAGACCTGGATCGAAGTTTCAGGTTCTGGACCCAGGGATGTCGCTAAACAACTCAAGGATCAAGGAATGACTCTTGCTGGACATCGGGATGCGAGCATTTATAAGGAATTGAAGAGGGTTATCCCTACTGCTGCTGCCTTTGGTGGAGCTACTCTTGGTCTATTGTCTGTCGTGGCGGATATGATGGGTGCTCTTGGAAGTGGTACTGGTATCTTGATGGCTACCACCATCATCTACGGATGTGAGTTTCCGATTTCTTTATCCCTACGCTGTTGCTTTGTGATTACTTCTACCTTCTGCACGGTTGCTGACGACAGACTTCGAACTTGGTATCAAGGAGAACTCGGGTATGGATGCCGCAGGTCTCGGTGATCTCTGTAAGCTTCCCAGTCTACCTCGGTGATCAAGCTAACGGATAGTGTTCTAAGCGACCACTCAGACATACCTAGGTCAACAATCAATACATGATCTAGGTAGAGGAAGATGAGGTGGCGTGGTGATGTTGGTGGCGGAGGTGAGGGAAGTCGAACCCAGTCTTTGAGTCTGCACTGGGTGAGCGGGCGAAAGGAGGACTTGGGGATCGATTTACAAACAGCATTGCCTATTTTGAATGGGCGAAAAGAAATATGAATTACATACATCTGCGGCTTGGGCTAAGGTCGAGATATATTGTCCGACTACTACAGCCATTACCTCTCTCGGACTGCATGGACAAATACTCACAGCGTAAGATGAGCTATTGCAACCAACCTGCGAACAACACCCTCGAGATCCTGATGACGCTGATACTGCTCTAGTCTCTACAAGTCAAAGTAAAGGTACTAAGCGTAAAAAGCACTAGCCCTCATACCCAACCTCTCACCCTGTCTCGCCTCCAGTTCCAAAATTGACCCCTCACCATCCCACCGCCCACTCAACTCACATTCCTGATTCACAAAAACAGGTCCAACAGCTCTATATTCAAACCTTACTAATTCCTTGCCCGTTTCAACACCCGCTTGAACAGCCAATTCAATTAGGAGAGTAGCAGTCAATGGTCCGTGAACTAATAAAGTTGGTTGTTGTTCATGAGAGTGGGTGTGGGGGTGATCGTAGTGAATCTTATGGGCGTTGAATGTGAGTGCTGAATAACGAAATAAGAGCGGTGTAGAGGGTGTGTAGGTGAATGATATATCGGGTTTGGTTATCTTTGTCCTCGTATTCGTCGTGTTGGTATTGAGATCTCGAGTGATTATCGTAGAAACGGGAGTTGTCGTAAGAGAGGGAGGTCGAAAGACATGTGTTCGAATCTCCTTAACTCCCCATTCATCGTCTTCTCCTGCCAGAGCTGTTTTATAGATGATCCGTTGTTGATGAATGAATAACATATCCCCTTTAGGTTTATATTGTATATCGGCTATACTCCTCTTTTCAACTACTTCATTTCCTATCCTTAAGATCCTATTCTTTTGACCATGTCTAGGCCAAGCGAAAGAACCTCCTGCCCACATTCGTCTTATATATGGATGGGGAGCATTATATTCCTATCAATCAGTCTAGAGGTTTTAAATTTCCCCCTTGACTTATCTCAAACATCAGATAAGTTGGACAAGGACGCGAAGAGGGGTCAAGGACAAGGAAGAAATGAACATACTGTAGAAGATCCATCCCTACCTAAATCCTTGAGCATAGTCTCAGGCTGGAAGTAAATCATACTATGTCCTTTCCCCAATTCATCTCCACTCCTAAGCTCAAGACTATGTAAAGGGATGTGCTGCCTCGTTGGAAGAGTTCTTAAGAGGTGTGAAGCGCGAAGTGGATCAAGGGTATCTGTATGCGTTGTCGAGGTTGAAGTGGTAGTTTTAGATATCCATTCATGGATTGAGGTTTGGGTTGTGTATCTTCTACGGGCGCTGCTGCAGGTGAGATATAGGTGTGGACGCATTGAAGTACGTCAAGGTGGTGCTGGTGACAGTTGATCATGTGACGGCTGAAGACGGGTATCATCTTTTACCGGAACAAGATGCCGTATGACCGAATGCACATGTCGAAATGAGTAGCTCCTCGTTGCTCATGATTCTACAGCTCTACATATTATAGTAATACCCACAACCTAGCTCTCTACCTAGTCGTTCCAGCTTCAGGTCTTGAATTTGCCAAAAGCCTCTACCTCTGGCAATTTCAGCCCTCGATCTTTCCCAGATCCCCCAAACCACTTCGCCAATAAGCCAATTAATCCTGATCTCACTACGAGACTCCCGAAATACGATACCCACAGTAAAGCCTTGACTCCCCAATATGAATTCGGACATGCGATATCTGGTGCACCAGGAAACAATTTCTGAATCCCCTCGACCCAATCCTTCAATTCATCTTGATATGCTTTAAATGCTGTTTTGTGATCTCCGGGATATTTCGTAATCATCGCTGCCAGTACATATGCTTGAGTGATGGCTACGTTTGTTCCACTTCCAGATATTGGTGAAGGGCATGAAGCTGCATCTCCAATCATGACGATTCTTCCATTACTCCAATGATCCATTTTGACTTGACCAACTTCATATGTATAAAAATCGGTTGAATCCATCATTGCTTTGACCAATCGTTTAGATTGCCATCCATTATCATTAAATAAATGAGCGAAATATTCTTTTTGTTGTTGAATTGGTGTTTTGGAAGAACAGGCAATTCGAGTATCGGTAGTATAATCCATTTTAATGAAATTCGTACGCATTTGACCAGTTCCATCAGGTCGATGTACAATTACACGACCACCAGGTGTTGAATACCATTTTGCCCAATCTCCATCCCCTTGTTCTTTATTTGCAGGTAAAGAAAATCCAGCGACATATTGATTTAAACTCTTGATTGGATCTCTTACATCTTGATTAAACGCAAGTGCTCGAGTTCGTGAAGTTAAACCATCGGCTATGATTACATATCATATGTAGATTTATTGCCAGATTTGAATTCGATATCGACTTGATCAGTTGTTGATGTTGTTGTTTGAGAAATCGACGTAATTGATTCATTAAACATATAATCCACTTTATCCCTAGTCATTTCCCATAAGATACTAGCCAATGTACCTCTCACAATTTCAATCTCCCTACTGAAACTCACATCTGGCATCTGTGGGAAATGTCCCCATGCAGTACCTTTAGAATCGATAAAATCCAGACCTTTTTCATTTGTTGTTTCCATCTTAACTCGTTCGGTAATTCCCATCAAATCAAATATCCTCGTTCCTTCATCAATTACATCAACCGTTTGACCTTCTTTCCGAATAGAAGGTGCTCGTTCGACGATGGTGATCTCGGCGTCAGGGTGCGAGAGGCGTAGGAAGTAGGCGCATATCGGTCCTGCTATTCCTGCTCCAGAGATGAGGATTCGGAGGGGGTGTGTTTCGGACATGGCAGATGTATCGAGGTGGTCGGTAACGAGTGAATAGTGAATAGTGTCCTTTACGATATTACAAGGATGTTTCTGAGACTCGTCAACATGTTACCCCCTAAATACCTTTGACGAGGTCGTGAAGTAGAAAGGTACAGTTCTAGGTAGAGTACATCATAAATGGCGTTCAACGCGGAACGCGGCGAGCGGGCCGAGGACCCGGTCACACAATCACTGCAGTGCCGCAGTGTCGTGCTGAGTACTGCATTCAGAGTCTGGAGGTTTGGTCAAAAGCTTTTGAGCTTGCTCATCGTCTCTGCATCTGTCCTGATTCAAGAGCATCACGTCCGGGATAATATGTTGGTCTTCAGTCGTAGACGCTAATGACGATTCTTCGGCATCCTGCTGTACAGCTTGGGGGAAAGTCGGAAGCACTGTCAGAGAAGCGAGACACAAGCAATCTATGCTGGCTACATGGACCATTACCTATGCATTGATATCCCGCCATATGAGCGAGTTGCTATTCACCTTGTACCGCATGAATGATGCGATATCGATTCAGTCGGTCATGACCGATGCCCCCACTCTTGCTGTAGTAATGTATTCATAGCCTCGATCTAATCCTACCACCTACTCACCACTGTATCACCTCTCCTCAGATCTAAGCCAAGATGCCTTGGACTGATATCAAGCTTCACGACGGCCACAAAATCCCTGGAGTCGGATTTGGGTCTTCTGGACACCCCTTGGAAAAGACCGCAAATGATATCAATCTAGCGATCGAATGTGGATTTGATCATATCGATACTGCTCAAAGTGAGTCCTTCTTGCACTCTCTTTCATCACTCATCGGAAACCAAAGAAGGAGGAAGAGCAAGACCTAACGACTAGTATACAAGAACGAAAAAGAAGTAGGAGATGGTTTGAAATTATCATCACTCGCTCGAAACGATTTCTTTCTCACAACCAAATTTTCAGGCTTGAAAAGTGTTAAAGAGTCTATTCAAGATAGTCTAGAATGGCTAGGTGTAGAATATGTTGATCTATATTTAATCCATAATCCACGTTGGAGTGGGGATATTAAAGATACATGGAGGGAAATGAGGGGTGTGAAAAAGGAAGGTTGGGCGAAAAGTATTGGTGTTTCCAAGTACGTCTTATCTAATCCGATCCGATCCGATCTCGTATCACATGATACATCAACATCTTTGAGGACGTCGAAGTGGTTGTGTATGGTATGATACTTGAGCTGATGATAGTTTCTCTGTAGATCAACTGAAAGAAATAATCGATGATTCAGGTGTAACCCCCGCAGTAAATCAAATCCTATTTCATCCCAAAGTCCTCGCCGAGTCGGAAGCACTACTCGAATTCCATAAACATCATAATATCGTCACGGAAGGTTATTCACCTATCAAACCACTTCGTGATGGTTCTGCTCCAGGATTAGTAAAGGTCGTAGGGAAGATCGCAAAACACAAAAACGTAGAACCTGATCAGATCTTGCTTGCGTGGTCAAAAGCAAAAGGGTGGGTCTTCTCCCACCATATCCTAGTGAATTTGAGTATGCAAGGGAAGCTAATAGATAGGGTCGTACCTATCACTACTTCTCAGACTGAATCTAGGATTCGGGGATACATTGCAGCAGGGGATATTGAGCTCTCAAAAGAAGAAATCGGGGTGATTGACGAGGAAGGTAAGAGACGAGACTGGGTATTGGGCTTCAATATGGACACTATCTCGAGAGGGTTGGGGTATATCTTGATGACGGTCGTTCTGTTTATGGTATTTATCAAGAGGTCTTGAGGGGCTCGGTCGTAGATTCATGGAGAAGGGAGCTTATGATGTATGATAAGCAGTAATGATGGTGTAGGGCAATGCAAGCAGTCTAAGAATGTACAACCTCTCCTCAGCTCTACACTTATAAAAATCCCATTTAAGACTCGTTCAGTCACCTCAGCAAGTGTTCTCCCGCGGTGCACTACCGCCAGACTTCTTTCAAACACTCCACCATCCCAGGCGTGATTTCGTCAATCTTCTTAACTCCCAATAAACGCATAGCCATGATAATCTCATCCTCCATGACTGATGAATCAGCTTCAGCTTCAACTCCCTGTAAAATGAAAACCCAGGGCAATACTCACTTCGAATAGCCCTCACAACCCCTTTCTCACCATAAGCAGCCTGACTCCATAAGAAAGTACGTCCTAGTCCAACACCCCTAGCTCCAAATGCAAGTGCTTGTAGGACATCTGTACCTCTCCGAACACCTCCATCTATGTATATTTCGATTTGTTTTGATAGATTTGGGTCTTGAGCGTGGATCGATCGTAGGGAATCGAATCCTGTTCTAGCTTGATCTAATTGACGCCCACCCTGGGCATCAGCGATAGTACAGGTAATAGGGATAATTGGCGTAAGATCGTTATAGAATTATAAAAGCGGGAAGAGGGTTAGAATGGGAAGGGAACATACATGATTAGAGAGGATACATCCTGCCAATCCGAGTTCCTTGGCTTTTCTCACGTCCTATTGATTAGCCCATCATACGCATTCCACCTCGGGCAGATATCAACTGATAAAGCGAAAACTCACATCAATATGACAAACTCCTTTAAGATATATTGGGGTCTCCCCCGCCAAATCCTTCAACCAATTTAAATCATCCCAATTCAGTTTCGCATCGTGATAAGCTGGATAAGTTTCATTTGGCCCCATCCTAATCCCCGGTTCTGCGTTCCCACGAGTTCCTTTCACTTTTTCGGTACTTTGACGATAGCCTAGGACGTTCGTATCAACCGTGAGGAGCAGTGCCCTGTTTATCAGTAAGATTCAAGGAAGTTGAAAACAGCAAAATGTGTGGGAAGAAGGAGCAAGTTGGAACTCACTGAACACCTCCAGCGACAGCTTCTTCTACTTGGGACTTGGTCTTAGATCTATCAGTCTGCATATAGACCTGATAGACCATTCCCATCTTTCTACCCTGTGTTTCTAATTCTTCATCCATCTTATCCTTCTCAGCTAGGATCTCGGTTAACGAAAATGAAGCAGCAGCCGATATACCCTGTACTATTCCAGTCCGAGCGGCCTGATAATCAGCAAGTTTCTTTCATCACGGTGCGGGTGAACGAGTGCCTTGATCGGGACATGGAGAGGGACGAAAGACCTACACCTCTAGTGATGTTCAATTCTCCATCTGGATGACCTAGTAATGCATTCGAGGCCGGACTAACGTATATAGGCAGAGCACTCTCACACCCGAATATCCTAGTCTGAGGTCGAATTGATGAAACATCTCGCATGACACGGGGTAGTAATCGACATTTCCGGAATGATGAACGATTCTCAGCCAGGGTGAAAGTGTCAAGGGAGGCTGCACCGTAGTAATCGACTGTCCGGGGGTTTAAAATTGATTCTGCTGCTTCCTGTATATCAGCCTTCGTAAGTGCTAGAAGAATGGAAAAAGACCCACCTGGAGCTCATCAAGGGATAATAAGGTCTCTACATCTGGCAATGCTGCTCGGGCATCTTCTACTTTCTTTCGCTCAGCTTCGTATGCTTCGGTAGCCTGTATATTAGCTTCGGATTTCTCATCTCGATGCTTCCAGGAGTCGATAGGGAGGTAGAGAGAGTTCCAACGCACTTTAGCCGCTTCAACAGGATCTATCACACCTTTGTATTGTTCCGGCCCTAAATTCTTCTCTAGTGTATCGGGAGGATGTATTGGCCTGAACAGTTCTCTGATCATCAGCTCATGATGTTAGTCATCGGATCAAGCTCTGAGATATATGTAGAGAGAAGGTGGTGATGATGACCTACGTGACATCCCTCCCTGCATTCGCCGTGATGACATTAGACCCACCTGGATGACGGTGATGAAAGTCCGTCACACTAGTATTAGCAACATATCTTGCTACGTACCCATCGGTGACTCACTCATAGACCTTCCCATCCACCACTACCCAAGCATCGTGCGCTAGATGATGTTGAGCAACTTCCCGCATACTAATATATTCCCCTCCTCCCTTCTTCCCATCGCTCTGGGGTGCATCATTCGTCTGAAGTTTGAAATTATGTTCCTTAGCATCCGAGGAGTCGAGATGGATCGGTCGTCTGTGATATGTATATGTCTAAAAGTCAGATGTAACTGTAATCGTAGAGTAAAGTGGGGAACATACAATTCCAGCTAAAGTCCCTAATCCAGCTAAACCGACTACCAGCCTAGACTTGCCCCCCGATCTCGTGGTAGTTAAGCCTCTCTTCAGTTGAGCTCTCGAAGAACCTAGACCACCTCTGAGCTGTCCTAGTGTAGTGCCCAGCCTACGCATTGACATTATGGACGATTGATGATTGACGAATGAGATTCCGGTAGTTTGACTTGACTGAATTCAAATCGATAGATACGGATTAATCTTGTACCGGTCATTTTCCGCCGGTATCTATCGGTTTTCGGTTTTTGTTATACATCCTGTCACTTGACATCTTGGGATGACTACATGTACGTCTCGGAGTCTGAGCTTGGCGTGGTGGAATAAAGAAGTCGAGGTCATGAGATACATGCTACAGAGTATGCAGCAAAGGGTGAAGTATAAATTGAAATGTCCTAAAGAATTTTGTTGAAACGAAAGTCTTTCTGGCCGTGATTGATTCATTCCCGTGTTGCTCATCTCGTCAGCGGACAGACTGATCCTATATCGTACACAACGAATCTAGTAGGGTCTGAAGCAGATGTATATCAACATGCCCTCGAGGGGCATCAGCGCTGATGCTCAAGTCCCCTTGAGAGCCATCATACAGGTGATCGAGCAAATAACCTGTCCAGCAGGCCGTAGATACGATGCGTCGGATCACCGACTCCACCTCTCGCTCGAGTGCAGCCATACTGCAATCTCACGGTGGCGCGTTTCGACCTCAGGCTCGGTCCTCGGGAAGAAGACGGGGGGGGGAATTAGCTGCTGATTCAGTTTGTTGGTTTCTGGTACGTGCACATCGCTCATGGCTCTAAGTCACCAAAGTGTCCACCGAGATCGGATCTTCTCATAAAAGCACCTTTGCAACATCCGCAGGGCCCAAGATTAAGCAAACAGAGATGTCGATGAGAGATACAGGGATGTTGTACGTCTACAGGTTGAATAGTATGAAGCCACGTGGTTTACGCGTGTTCCAACCCACTCTCTCCATACAACGCAATCACTCTATCAATACTGTACTCCACCTCTCACTACCCACCATGCTAGGTTTCTTATCGCGCCCGGGAGCCATCACTACTGCTGTGTTACTACTCGCATCGACTGCATCGGCAGCAGGATTGGGGATCAAGAATGCTAAAATAGCCGTCACGTCGTCAGACGGATTGTCAGATGCTACTTACACGTAAGTATTCCTTTCAGTCACCTCACTGGTCAAATCAGCGGGACTCGCCATTAAGATGTGTGACAGCACTCGTTTTTCAAGCCATGCTGATGTACAGCCTCAAAGAACCCGCTCCTCTACCGTCCGCAATCGAATTAGGAGAAGGTGGGACCCTTAAATTCACATTTACAGCTATCGACACTTCATCCGGTTCCCCCATCCAGCCTAAACAAGCTCATCTCTTATTCGAAGACACAAAGGGTGAAGAGGATGTTACGATGCCGGTGACAATCAAGGATAATGGGAAAGCTAGTTTCACAATTGTACATTCCTCAGTGTGACTGTGCAAAGGATATTCGCTGATTTATAGAACACCGCTAAAGCCCCCGCGGCGCTACTGGAAACTCACGGATCCTTCTCCCTAACTCTCCTCCTCTCCTCCCTAGACTCGGCCGCTCCAATATCATACCCCCTCGGACACCTTTCTTTGCCGACCTCCATCCTCCGCCCTATCCCACGAAAGAGGCATTCCCTGCCTCCAAGGCAAGGTGAACCGGCTTTCCAACCTCAACAGGAGATCTTCCATACTTTCAAAGAAGAGGAAAAGACAGTAGGATACAGTAAGAGTATGATCGGTACGGCGATCGTTCTAGCTCCTTGGCTTGTTCTACTTACCTTGGTATGTTGTTCGAAATTGACTAGAACTGTATGGGTGGCTAAATGATAGATTGGCAAGATTAGCAGTAATCTCGACTTCAAGTCGCCTTCGATCAGTGGACAGGTTTTCGTTGCTCTTTTGGCATCATTAGAGGGATGGACTGCGTACTACTGGATCGGATTGAAGATTTATCAAGTAAGCAACCAGACACTGTAAGATGGACTCAAGCTCATTGTTAGTTCCTACCCGTCTTCCTCGGTCTGGGAATCGTCACTGCTTATATTGGGAAGGTCGCTTTGGGAGAGATGCGAGTGCAGAGGTTGAACGCAGGAGGCAAGCCTTAAAACACACCTTTAGAGAAGTAGAATGCATGAATGCTGAAGCAGATTAAAGAGCTAGTATATGATATATTTCATTCGTGTATCGACTTGATTCAATTATATTTAACGTGTATATATCCCCAGTTATACCTCTCCCTCACTCCTCAAAGAACTTCACTACCTCATTCCACTCATTCACCTTCAGCCCATTCTTGGGGAAACAGATATAAACTTCTTCCCCTTTAACCCCGAATTTCTCTCTAAATCCAGCTTTCTTATCCAATCCGAAACTCTTGACTATTCCCCTATAAGTCCTAGCCATGACTTTAGCCCTCGTCTTGCCCATATGTGCTTTTGGAATGAAATCTTCCGAAACGCCGGCTCCGAAAGTTACTGGTGAATCGGGGATTGAGGCCAATGCGGTTTGGACTGTTGACTCAATAGCCCCGTTGGGAGAGGAAGGGAAGTCGAGGGCCCATTTGAGTTGGTAGCCGTGTTCAGGGGATAGGCGAGTAAGGACGACCAGGGTGTGAATTGTGGATCGTGAATCTGTACTATTCTTATCGGAAGAGTTGGATTGTGCAATGAAATATTGTCGATGTTCCGTATCTTTCCAAGGCGCAATCTCGGTCAGATGCACTTGTTTCCCCTTCCCACTTCGACTATTCTTCCAATCTTCAATCCTCTCGTCACAAGCTTCCCTGATATCCTCATCCGGGCTGACCTCCTTGACTGTATATTCTTTCTTTCCCTTTTTAATGTCCGCCTTGGCAGCTTGACTCGAATCAGCCCTTTGTTCAACAACACAGCTAAATGAACGCCAGTTCAACTCTTCCGAAAGTATCGCTTGTTGATCTTCCGAAACTAGCATCCAGACTGGTTTTAGCTCGAGGTCGGTCTTTACGGATTGCAAAAATCGTCTGGTGACTTGAAGTTTCTGAGAAGCGTCACAGAGGGGATCGCCGGTGATCATACAGAATTTCCCTTGTTCGACATACCCGACCGCCGCACCCGTGTGTTCGTCTCGGTAAATCTGGAAACGTTCGTCGAGCCATGAAGTATTAGAAGCATCTCCGTAATTGGCAATCAAATTCTCGAGTGGTGGAGGATGTTCATAATCTTGAATATGTAACGTGTCGGCATCTGGATGTGGAAGTGAAGGTCCTTGCTCAGGAAGTGATTGTGGATCTCGATGGAATAAGGAAGCGAGCCTGACATCTGGTAGATCCAGGTAAAAAGTGACGATCCTCTCCAATCCCAGTCCACCTCCTGCGTGGGGCGGGACACCCCAATCGAAAGCGGTAAGATATTCTTTCATTGTCCTCTCGTCAATCCCATTCTTACGCATACTCTCTCTCAATTGCTTAGGATCGTTGATCCGCTGTCCACCCGTACAGACTTCTTGACCTCGGATAAATACGTCGAACGAATTGGTGGTGATGCCATCCTCGCTTACCGTATAGAATGGTCGAGCTGATAGAGGAAACTTATCGATGATGTAATAATCGGCTTTATATTTCTCCCTCATCAATTGTCCTAATCGAATTTCGTCGGGAGTCGATAGATCCTCCTCCTCGACTTCTCGTCCGTCATCGCGAAGTAGACCAACAGCTTCATGAAACGAAATGACGGGTGTCTGATCCAGCCATAAGAAATCCTCCGAAGGCCATTCTTCCCGGACACGGGATATCTGGTGTTTCATGGAAGTTATCGCAGAAAAAATCGATTTCAGGACATCGTCAATGACGTTCATGACTTCGTGATAATCCCGTGAAATTGTCATTTCAAGGTCGAGCCCCGTATATTCAGTCAAATGTCGATGAGTGTTACTATTCTCTGCTCTAAACACTGGGCCGATCTGGGATCAGCTTCGAGCGAGCGGGGGGAAATGAGATGAGGAGGATAAACTGACCTCGTAGACCCTTCCGAAGTCCGCAGAAATAGCCATTTGCTTGGCCAACTGAGGACTCTGAGCTAAGAATGCTCTCCTCCCAAAGTAATTTACTTTGAATACCTCTGCACCAGATTCGGTAGCCGCAGGCTGTAATTTCGGTGTCTGGATCTCCATGAATTCCTTCTTGTCCAATACTTCCCTATAAACTTGTAGGATTTTCGCTCGTATGCGCATAATAGCCTGATTCGAGGGGTGTCTCAAGTCCAATATCCGATTTCCAAGTCTTGTGCTTTGAGAAGGAGCTGATCCTGATAATTTGAATGGAAGTTGAGATGCGGTTTTGACTAGATAGATATTTTCGACGGAAAGTTCGAGGGGAGTGTCGAGTGATGCTTTTAGATCTTTTGGCGGTTTTCGTAAAGTGCCAGTGACTTGGACTATGGTCTCGTTGGGTAGTCTCTCGACCCACTTGATCATATGTTCAGAACAATCATCGTGTAATACCCCTTGAATCATTACTCCCCTCTGGCGGAATATCACGAAATCCAATTGTGACGAGACGGCTCGCTGGACATGTATCCTCGCTCTGAAGGTTACGTTTCTTCCTTCATTCATCTTCACCGCTTCCTCCAGGGGGATGATCTCTCCTGCCATTTCCAAATCACCATAGCGCTCTAGCATATCTGGACTATCTTCCCTAGCTGCCAGCTTGTCCATTTCCTTCCGGTGATTTTCCACCTCATCTTTCTCAGCTTGGATTCGTTGTTCTTTCTCTTCCTTGGTTTTGACTCTCCGCTCGCCTTCTACTAGAGTAGCCTGTGACCCATTATGTCGACCCTCTTTGGAAGCTTGGCCATGGCCAGTGTCGTCGGACGAATGCTTGAAATGATGGATGATACTGGACGGTTTCAGCGCGTCGCCCAATTTCGCCAATTTGCTATTGCTTTTACTTTCGCCAGTCATAGTGCCCCTTCGTGGATTTTACAAAAGAAAGAGAGGAATGCATCCGCCAAGCCTCCAGACTCAAATTTAAAATGCATGGGAGCTGTGTTTTGCAACCGAAGGAATGCATGATGCATAATAGTAGTGGTCACGGGGATACGAAGGCTGACTGACGTGGATTCCAGCTCACGTCATCAAAGCATGGTGCTCCGATTCCAGCTAATGAAACCCCAAAATTAACCGACGTATGCTTACTCGGAAACTGAATCAACTCGCTCCTAGACTCATTATCACATACTCATGTCCAGTACTACAGATGATGGCCTAGCTGAACCTACGGGCAAGATCGGAAGACTGGCTACACCGGGTTCATCTTATTGGTCTCTCCTCCTTCGGGCAAAACTTATTCGGGCAGCAGCAGGTTTTGCTTTCAGCCTACATCGACTTATTTACCGATTGCCGAGCCCATCATCAACTCGATGGATTGACTCGACTTTAGGAAAAGGAGCGAAGAAAGTCATTCGCTTGGATATATACCAATCTTCTAATGCTTCGACATCAGCTCGTCGACCAGCGATGTTGACGTTCCACGGTGGTGGATTCGTTCTGGGATCTGGAACAGATGATGCTGCATATGCGGCGTCGCTTATCGCTCAAGGCCTCACCGTTATCGCAGTATCATATCGCCTGGCTCCAGAGTTTCCATTCCCGACTCCACTAGAAGATTGTGTTTCCGCGATTCTACACGTTCAAGAAAATGCGGAATCATATGGACTAGATCCAAACCAACTGTACATCTCTGGTTTCTCGGCTGGGGGTAATCTTGCGTTGGCATGTTTACACCTCCTTGATAATCCGACATCATTCAATTACAACATCTCAACTCCGCCTCGCATATGCGGCGCTATCCTCTTCTACCCACTATTAGACTTCGCCAAAACCCGAGACGAAAAACGGAAGGAGTGTGAACGACCCGATTTGACCCTTTCGCCAGGTTTGACAAACCTATTTGACGATTCATACCTCCGGCATATCCCCGGTATGGATCTCTCTACGCCATTGCTGAGTCCAGGGGCAGCATCCGATGACCTAGTGAAGAGACTACCGCCAATACACTTAGTCCTTTGCGAGCACGACATGTTGAGGCGTGAGGGACATCGGCTGGCTACGCGGCTTAAGGACCTGGGGAAGGAGGTGGGAGAGAGAGTGGTTGTAGGAGAAAGACATGGATGGGATAAAGCCCCGTTCGGGGTGAAAGCTAGTGTTAATGTGGAGTACAAGGCTGCCCTCGAAGCACTGAAAGTCTGGTTGCAGCCGGAGTAGGGAACTGAGTTCCGATTCCTGGTTTTGTTTCAAAATACATAGCGGGACTGCTACGACACGTTGCCCCCGGTGTTGAGGACTACAGTCTCTGAATACTCGTTCACGCAGCAGCAATCTCAGACGGCTCAGTATGCATAGTCACGTTGTCAAGCACTCAGATCCGTTACTAACCGGCGCCTTGACCAAACCGGTCGGATTTCGGCGCTCCCCCACTTAATCGCCGAGAATACCCCACTCCTTTCGATTCACCGTAAGAAACGGAGCCCTCTCTCGCCAAGTTCTTTACCCGCTTTGTCACTGTACTCCTCACGAGTAGCTTACAGCTCATCTACAAACCAAGATGGCTCAATCAATGACATTTGGCGATCCTATCGCGACTCCCGAATCAGTGATTCAAGGTAAACAATACAGACTCACAGTCCTAACCTCTGGACTTGTTCGGTTGGAGTATTCGCCCGATGGGGAATTCGAGGATCGAGCCAGTACTTTTGCGGTCAACCGAAAATTACCCAAGCCAGAGTGTCGATTCAAGAAGGTCGGAGATGGTGTCGAGCTTGTTACAGAGAGGATGCGGGTGTTTTACGATGGAAAAACATTCAGCCCTAGTGGACTTCACGTTGTCTTGGTCAAAAAGAGTGAGTCTAGCCCGTTTCGGACGAGGTGTCTGATGACTAGAGGTGGGAGAGATGGGTACTTCTGAATGGAGATATGGGGTTCCAAGTCGAGGAAATCTAGGTGGTACCGCCAGGACTCTCGACGAAGTAGATGGCAGATGTGATCTTGGAACCGGCGTCATCTCAGAGGTGATTCACCTTCTACGCATGAGATTCAATCTGACAACCAGAATGGAGTGAGCATAATCGATGATACTAAATCAATGTTATACACCTCCGACGGCTTCGTGACTGCCCGGACTCAGGATGTCGGACGATCTGATATCTACATATTCGGATACGGTCAGGATTATCGAGAGGCTTTGAATGCGTATTACTCTGTTTCCGGAAAAACGCCTGTTCTCCCCAGGTGGGCTTTTGGTAATTGGTGGTCTAGATTCTGTATGTCTCCGTTCAGCCTCTGCTATTGGTGACAGCGCTGATTAGCAGATGCGTACACCGATAAGGAATATGTGGACCTCATGGATCGATTCAAGGACGAGGGTATCCCTCTCTCGGTCGGTGTAATAGATATGGACTGGTAAGGGCATGTCTAAAGCCGACGCTAACCTCAGGCATCTAGTAGATCTACCAGAAGAGTATGGAGCCGGCTGGACAGGATACACGTATGTATCACGACAAGCTTACAAGATAACAGCTGACGATCAAGTTGGAACAAGGATCTCTTTCCCGATCCAGAACAATTTATGAAACAACTCCACGATCGAGATCTCAAAGTCACTCTCAATACCCATCCAGCAGATGGTATCAGAGCATTCGAAGATAGCTATGAGCGGATGTGCAAAGTACTAGGTCGAGACCCCAAGGATAAAGAGGTAAGCTTATTCACTTCTCGGAGCCAAGCTCACAGTCAGCCAATCGCTTTCGATCCCACTGATAGGAAATTCCTTGATGCGTACTTCAAAGCAGTCCATCATCCTCTCGAAGATGAGGGAGTCGATTTCTGGTGGATGGACTGGCAACAAGGTCAAATCAGTAAAACTCCCGGGATCGATCCGCTATGGGTATTGAATCATTTCCATTTCTTGGATTCTCAACGGAAATTGGGTAGGAGAATGACATTCTCGAGATTTTCTGGACCGGGGAGTCAGAGGTATCCTATCGGTTTCTCTGGTGTATGTCCACTCTACAGAACCGGAATAAGCTAATGGCAGGATACGGTCATCACTTGGGAATCGTTGCACTTTCAACCAGAATTCACCGCTACCGCCTCAAACATCGGATTTGGATGGTGGTCTCACGATATCGGAGGTCATTTCCACGGTGTTAAGGTGAGCCATGACGATATATAGAGAGCATTACAGATACTAATGTACAGGACGATGAGCTTCTAGCTCGATGGACACAACTGGGTCTCTGGTCTCCTATCCTCCGACTTCATTCGACCAACAACCCTTTCCTATCACGAGCCCCTTGGCTTCGAAGTCCCGAATGTCAACACATTATGACGGCAGCTCTTCAGCTCCGACATCGCCTAATTCCGTACCTGTATACCATGTCAGTACGAGCCACGCAGACCAACAAACAGCTCGTGGAACCAATGTACTATGACCATCCCAATTCACCTGAGGCGTATCGAAACAAGAATCAATACCTCTTTGGATCTAAACTTGTTGTTTCCCCAATCACACAGAGAAAAGGATATAGTACCGATATGGCTAGTGTCGAAACTTGGCTTCCTGCTGGTAGATATGTTGACCTATTTACCGGGTTAGTATATGATGGAGACAGAGTGATCAAGATGTTTAGATCTACCGATAAAACTCCCGTCCTCGCAAGGGAGGGGTCGATCGTTCCACTCGATTCTACTTCAGCGGGTAAAGAAGTGAAGAATGGAGCTCCTATCCCGACTGCAATCGAACTTTTTGTAGTGGTAGGTGCTAGTGGTAAATTCGAATTATTGGAGGATGATGGCAAAGCGGAAGATATCGAAAGTATCAAATTCGCCAAGACGGTCATCACTTACGAACATGACAACGCTCGAATCATCATCAGCTCCACTTCGAACGCGCTATTGAAAGACAGGAAATGGTCGATCCGACTTCCGTCCATCGATGCCGATTCGAAAGCGCTCGAGGGAATAACCGCCAAAGTCGGCTCGAAAGAGGTCGACATCAGGGTTAAGCGAGAAGAAAAGACTGGCGCAGTCACGATCGAACTTCACAGCTCTGTCCCCTGCGACAAAGAGGTCACTATCGAGCTAGGAGGTAAAGCAAAGCTCCAAAGGAATGATATCAATACTCGAGCTTTGGAGATTTTAGATCGAGCCCAGATCGATCATGATCTCAAATGGGGTGTATGGCAGCATTTCCAACAAGAAGGGTTGAGTAGTAACGTCTTTTTGACTCGGTTGAAGGCTTTTGGTTTGGACGTGGATATGTTGGATGCGTTGTTGGAAGTATTGCTAGCTCAGGACTAATAAGTGATCCATGTATAAAGAGCAGGTATACTGATTGATAAACTGTGCTTTTTGCATGTCGCTCTCATCTTCTCGAGGTTCGAGGTTCAGTTGTGCGGGAAATAAGAACTATAAGCGTTCAAAGCGGGCTGCCCACCTAAGTGGATATAAAGCACATTCGAACCCTCTGCTATAACTCCTTCCTTAATCAGCTGGATCATACCAGCCATTGATTTTCCTTCATATACGGGGTCAGTAATCATCGAATCGGTAGAAGCGGCCACTGACATCAGCATTTGTCCAGCAGAAGGGTACTGACACTTCATAGCGGCTATGGTGGTATCATCCGGAATACCATAGACACCCGCATGGAACCTCTCATCAAGCACAACATCTTCCTCCTTGATCTCAAGCTCCTCATCAAGTAGCTTAGCAGTATTTCTTGCGATTCGTAACACCTGAGCCTTGGTGGCAGCGGGTTTGGCGCTCGCGTCAATTCCTATAATCTTGCGTTCTCGACCTTCCGCTACCGCACCTACGATACAGCCTGCGTGGGATGATCCGGTGACGGAGCAGATGATGAGGGTATCGAAAAACACGCCGAGTTGTTGTTCTTGAGTCGCGATTTCGACAATCAAGTTGGTGAACCCTAGGCCGCCTAAGGGATGATCTGAAGCTCCGGCTGGGATATAGCTGGGGTTAGCTCGCTGATCAATGCAGACGTCAGGGAGCAGGAGAGGAGTATGTTCAGCATGAAGGTATGGAATCAGGAGAGGAGACATACTACGGTTTCCCGCCCCTTGCTTCAACATCCTTGAAAGCCTGCTCTGTAGCCTCTTTATGCCCTATATCAAACCCTTCCTGATTAAGCCGTACATCACCACCCATCAACCTTGATAGCAAGATATTACCAGTCTCGGCATAGAGAGGAGGATCAATAGGAACCCATTTCTCTTGTACCGTTACAGCTTTTTATCGGCCTCAGTCATGGGAGAGAAGGATAGATTTACCTTTCATTCCGCTGGCGGTGGCCGTGGCTGTTACTGCTCTGGTGTGATTTGATTGGACCCCTCCAACTGAGACTAGAGTATCACATCCTTTAGCTTTGGCATCGGCTACCAGATATTCTAGCTGCTTCATCAGTCTCAAGTAGGCAGAGATAGGTGGACATTACCTTTCGAACTTTATTACCTCCATAGGCTAGACCGGAATTACAGTCTTCCCTCTTTGCCCATATTTTCACCTTCCCACCTAGAGCTTTGGTGAGGTTTGGGAGGTACTGGATCGGAGAAGGGCCGAACTACCATTAGCTTGACACGTGAGAAAAGGAAAACAGAAACAAACGAGGAATGTCTCTTTGGGGATAGCTTTAAGGCTCTGAATATACTTTGCGTCTGTCATTATGTCTTGGTGTAGTCGTGATAGATCACTGAAGTCTTATGTACACTTGGACCTTAAGTGCTTCAGGCGAAGTCGAGTTAGGGTCTGGGAGTGAGCACGCACTTTATTCGGAATACGGATCGATAAGGATGATAAGCAGGAGCATATTAGGTTTAGTATGTATGTAAGTCCGGGCAACATCCGGGCCGATATCTCGGTAAGCGCGTGATACGGCCTTTCAGGTCCGCCGAATCCTTTACAATATAGAACGAATTGTAGTCTGGGAGTGATGACTGCATATGCTTTCGGCCTATGTCTACCTACTCTTCATCTTCCGAAACGACCTGTTCAACTCTAGGTAGTTTCCAAGCCTGCCAAACGACGAGCGTGTCGAGAATCATCCCAATAACCGTAATTCCCCCAATACCTCCTCTGACCTCGTATCGACCAATAAACCAGGGCCAGAACTGCAACAATCTCACGACTTGCCTTATAGCTACAAGATATGCTTCTAGAGCGTACAGGCCGGCAAATGATTGAGAATGATGATTCAGGATGAGTTGGAGGATTGTCGCGGTAAATCTCGAGGACGATAGTAGGGAGGTCAAGAAGGTAGGTAGACGGGTATCTTCAAACTCGTCCTCTGTTCGAACAAGGGGCATCACTAGAGCAAAATCGTAGTGATAGATCGTGTAGACTAGTGCAAATAGTCCGACGCCGAGCTATCCATTAGCGTCCGTCAGAATTGAACAACTTCTCTGACGTACAAGCCCTTTAAACGCCCAAGTCGTCTTTCCTTCCATTCTCCTTGTTGCACGTTCTCTCTTTGTCCAACGCGACCTTACCAAGCCGTTTGGTATCCATCCCTTCCAAAGAATCTCGAAAGGAAGCACAAGGCGAATCATGAGATACGCCAGTGCCAAGTCAAAACCAGAGAGGAATAATAGGAAAATGTACATTTCCCATCCAACCGATTTGGCGAATGAGGCTTTGTACATCCCCACAAACATATCCAGTAGCATTGTAGAGGCCGTGAGGAGCGTTGCTTGGGAATCGATGCCCGCGGATGTGATCCGAGTGTACCAATACAATATCCCTAATCCTAGCACAGGGAGGCTGAGGAACACCTCGCTGCCTGTCAGCTATGTGTCAAAGTCCGACACGTACTCAAGGAGACTAATAATAAGCCTAGTCCGGGGGTGTGTATCTTTTCCTCTACTGCCAAATACACCCTCTAACCATCAGTATCACGTAGCGAGAGAATATCTTGACATACGCCATTGTTCCCAATCATTATGAGCTTGGATAAGCTGATCCTCAGTAGCGTTGTGATGGCTACCAGTGACTGCTGGACCGACGAAATTATCAATGAGATGTTTTCGTCCAGGTGTAAATGAAGAAAATGTGAATTGGTGGTGAACCGTTATACTTGTCTTGTCTGCATATCAGTTCATCCTCTGTATATTCGGGGCGAGATCTGTCGTACCTTTCGATGCGTCGAATGCAACTCCTCTTCTAACCGGCAATGGCATTAGATGCTATCATGTCAGCCGAAAGCAGATTCGAAAGGGTGGAACGAATTCACCCTTGGCCCAACCATGTTATTCATGATTCCGACATAAGGGCCATAGCGAACATCATCCCCTTGTTCCATTTCAACAACTAATCGATGTTCCCAGTCTCCATGATTAGATCCATAGTCTCCTCGATGACATAGGAATCTAGAGGGTTTCAAACCCATTAATTGTCCACACTTCTAGTCAGCCCTTCCTCGCGATTCTCGACAAGACTGGACACACCGAACGATCCCTTAAATCTTCATGTTTTTTCTCCCATAAGGCCCTATTCATCGGCCGGGATTCATCTACCAAGACCACATGTGATCTGTATTCAGCGCAATCCCCTTCTATAGGAAGACATGGGCTCACTTTGTAACGAAGTGAGGTTGGTAAGTTGACCTTTGCTTCGTCAATTTCCTTCTTGTTACATCCAGTTCATCGCTTAATTCGTGGAAATACTCGTGTGCCCCTTCATCTTCCGATGTCTGGTTCATGTAGTTCTTATCGTGAAGTTCCACCAGACCGAATGATACGGATACTGCATCTAGTGCGTCTCTTTGGAGACCTTCAAGCCCGAGCTTGGCGGCGGTTCTACGATTAGCCTTAAACCAGATTTCGTATCGAAGAACATACTTGTCGTCTAGCCTCGCGAGTGAAAGTGCTCCTTCCGGTTTCCAACCTGACCATTCATTGACTTTGAGCAAGCTGTGTGAGGTTGGTATGAGGACAGCCGCAGCCCTCACGTCCCCAGGGTAGATCAATTGATCTCGGCTAAGCGTTAGCGTTGTTCGATGCTGGGTATACTCACAATCGATTCAGAGGAAGCTCGAAGCTGATATCTTTATGTAAATTCCTATCCTTTCTCCTGACCCCTTCGAAGATCTTCTCTGCAAACACGACCTGTTCCTCTGGATCGAACAGTATCTCCATTTCTGGACTCTTGATCCAATTTTTCACTGCATCCCATCCACTTCCAAACCTTTCTTTTGCATTCTCCACGTCCTCATCTGAAGGAATGCCCACTTCTTCATCTGATTTTCGAGCCCAGATAGTGAGATATACATCGAATGTCTCTTCCTTCCCTATAAATGGGTGTATTGCCGTTTCATTCGATGTTGCATTGAGGTATAGAGATCGATGGGGGTTCTTGACTGTGTCGACAAGTTGTTGGACACCTTTTCCGAGACCATAGAGGACCAATCCGAATATCAGAGCTCCGATCACTGCACATAGGACAATAACGCATTTGATCGCCGAAGGCCGTTTACGTCGCACGGCCTGAGGTGGCCTGATGGTGTCTTTGTCGATATCCATCTCCACTGGTTCACTGTTTGAAGTGAAAGTGGATTGACAGTTGTTATTGAGGTAAAATCGTTGGAGCTCGTTTACTGCGGATATGAAGCTAGCCACGTATCGGTACCGGCATGTACTCCAACCTATCTATAGCCCGTAAGGCCGAAGCAGACCAGTAAGAATAGTCCATGTCAGATCAAGAGTCGGCTATTCAGGGCGGAGTATCCCTGGATAGTGAACGCCAAGGTTCATTCTGTACTCAATATGCGGTGCGCTGGCGTCTATTACACTTGTGCACCATATGTGTACCGGGATGTGGAGGGTCCGGCGTCTCAGCTGTATTGTGAGAGCAGAGGATGCATTGCATGTGAACGATGATGACCGTTGTGACAGATCAAGTATAGTATGTGGAGAAGAATACCGTGTGCCGATATCCGGACGGTGCGGGTGTTCCTGAGTATCTATTGATCTTCAACTCAATCATACATCACCATGGCATCCACATCGACATCGAAACCACTACAAAACATATACTACGAACGCGTGAGCTTATTTGCTATACTGTGTATGTGTGACGATTCCCACAGCTGACTTTCAGAAAGTCGGAACGGAAAGACCATGTTATATCTGTAAACGACCAACGGTAGTAGTTCTGGCGACTATCGATACCAAGGATTTCCTGTATACATGTGATTCTCATCTCAGTGATTCGTAAGTCGAGCACCCACAGAAACACTTGACAGGTCATAGCTAATTTACAGAGGCTTGTGAGCGCTGTCACTAGATCAAGCCGTGGGAGGTTGTACTGACGATAGCGCGACCTTAATCTCTCCACCCCCAGCACCCTCTGGACCAAGTCAGGAGGAGATCAAGAGGGTCATAGCAGACTACAAAGCTCGTGAAGAGAAGAAAAGTGACGCCAAGAAAGACAAGAAGGACGATGTAGACAAAGACAAGGACAAGGACAAGGAAAAGGAAAAGGAAAAGGATAAAGAGATTATCAAAACAGCAGCACCTATTCCATCGTCACCCGCTCCTCCGGCAGCTAGTCATCGAAAATACGCATTACATCGCCAAATATTCGATATGAGAAGGGATGATATCAAGCGGAAGGAACAGGGTGTCAAGGCCCGGGAGGTTGGGAAGGGTAGGTATCTCGCTGATGCTTGGTGTACCTTGCTTCTGAGCTGATTGCTAGGTTTACCGCAAGTACCCCGTGGTATGTTCTAGCTTAATGGTACTTGTCCTCATCTGGATCAAGGCGTGAGCTGGATCTCGAAGGTGCGGTATGGACACCAGGATGCACAGGTTGGCTGGCTGCCGGCTATTCGACAAGGCCTCGCAATCCGAACAATCTCACCAAACCCCGGTGACCTGCCATCTCAATCGGTTCCAATATTGCACAAGTCAATCTATACAAAGCATTCCATACCGTTCCCTAACTCATGCATCAATCAAAATACCCATCAATCACCGCCAACAGTTCCTCTGGTCTCTCTTCAGCGATATAATGTCCACAATCCAATTGTTGAGCCGATAGATCCACTTCATCTCCACAATATCCTTGCCAAATCTCCTTGACATCTCCATTATTCAAGGTGTTTATAATCCCTTTCCCACCCCATATGACTTTCAGATAGGGTATCGACAGTTTATTGTTGGTTTCCAAGTTTTCGCGGTCATGTTCTAGGTCTATCGTTGCTGAGGCTCTGTAATCCTCGCATGCCTTGATGTCAGCAATTCAGATCCAAATGGTTGGATCATGAAGATAGTCGCTCAAGGACATGGCCAGAGTTTGATATAGCGTGTCGAAGGGTATTCGGAGTATGGAGTGGAACGGAAGGGGGGGTGGAAACAGAAACGTACAGCGTGAATCCCCTCTTTGGTGAAATACCCCTCTTGATACATACCCACATCCTCTTCAGACCACTTGACACCAGTATGACTACCTCGAGAAGACAACATAGCCCAATACCTGTGTGGACCACTTAATATCATCTCTTCGACCTGGGGCGATGATTGAATCAAGAAGAACCAGTGCCAATACCCTGAAGCCTGTTGATCAGCTCGGCAAAGCCATGACGGTTCGATCGGGTGATAAACGAGCAAAAGCGATGAGGTAAAGTCGTGAGATAGACGACAAGATTGCATTGGGAGGGTACCCAACGCACGAGGAAATGGATCGAGGAGCAAGTAACCGGACGTGTGAGTGAAACGAGAAAGTTCGATTATGGTTATGGTGTCGATATGAAATTGGAACTCACAAAAGCCATATCGGTATGTTCATACATCCAAAGCGTAGGTGCAATATCCAACAACACGACTTTCTCCACATTTCCCGGATGATCAAGAGCAAGTCGATGAGCGACTCGAGCTCCTCGATCATGAGCTAGGATATTGAAGTTCTCAAACCTGAGGTGCGACATGACTTGGACCAGGTCGTTTGCGAGTTCCCGTTTCGAATATTCGATATGGCTTGATGAACCAGGTGGCTTTGATGATCTCCCGTAACCTTACATGAGCTCAGTTATACAATTATAGGGCTACAAGATATGGGGAAACTTACCTCGAAGATCGGCACATACTACAGTATACTTCTCACTCAATTGACCAGCAACTTTATTCCACATACTATCAGTCAGCAACTGGCCAGTGAATCAGTATCATTGCTCAACGCCTAGCTGCCACGAAGCGCAGGCTAGAGTCGACTGATGGAAGAACAGCAGCAGGTAGGACAAAGAGCGAACCCACTGGTGACACTGCGGATACCCATGAATCAATAACAACCCGGGACCTTGACCTCCTACTTTTGCGTGAATCTCAATATCACCCACTACATCCGAGTGGACTGGGATGCGATGTTCTTTGAACTCTGCAAAGCTTGGCATATTGAAAGTGATAGTGATAGTGAGTTGGTCAGCGATTGGTGTAATATCCGTAGTGGAATGAGAAGGTTGAGTATAGATGGTCAGGACTGAATCGAGTTACCGGTAACTCGGTATTCCGGAACTACCCAGAGGTCATTCATTTCCGTCACCATTACCCATCATATTGTAATGTCTGTACACATACATGCATGTTCATCGTCACCTATCTATAGGGATTGGCACTGTGTCGGGAGGATGAGCACAAAAGCTAGAATTACCCCTACCCGACATGGGATGACTGAAATCGCCCACACCATTTACAGGGTTAACGGATATACAGCCGCAAGATCCCTAACTCCCCCCCTCCATAGTCTCCCCACTGACATCCTCCTCCGGTACACCCAATTTCTCCAGTATCTTTTCCAACAATTTGTTCCCTCCCAACCTGCTAACTTCCTCCTCTGTCTGCGTATATATCTGGCGCAGGACTTTCCGGGTATACTCGAATGATTTGGTCTGTATACGAAGGTAATTCACTGTATGTGCTTTCAGGGCATTGTTGGAAGTTCGTTTCTGTAGGACGTCTAATTGTCAGCGAGGGTGCGTAGTGCCAGGCCATCAATCGAGCGAGAGCGGAAGGGGGGGCCAAAAGTAGAGTAGTGTTCATGAGGAGACAATAAAAGTTGTTTGAGGGAATAATGTAGCCATCATATGACCACAGTAAGACTGGAGTGGAAGTGAGGAGACATACGTAGTAGTTGACGATTCGAAGTATCAGCCCTTACACCATGAACGACCGGAAAACTGAATTTCCCTTCAGTAAGATCTTCGGCGAATCCTTTATTGTCGGCATACTGGGCATTAGTGAAAGTGTCCAGATCGAACAGCCGAAGTCGAGTACATGTGAGAAGAGAGCGATAGAGAAGAAAAAGGTGAAGTAGAGAACTTACTTCTGTTGATTGTAGATTCATGTAATCATCCCTAATCTGGAAGAATACCGATATCAGGTTGACCAAAGGGACATAGTCTCTGATCACATCAGCTACTTGATTATACGAGTCAAGATCCGGTCGGTCGGGAGAGGGAGTGATAACGAGAGAGCAGAAAAGTCGGTAAAGGGAGGAATGGACGTACACGTCAGAAGACGATCGGGCCATCATTAGCTTGACTGCTATACGGAATAATCCCCCTGTCTCTGCTTATCAGTCTCATCCCAAGGTAAACTAATAATGTAGCGGGGCTTTGAGTCATCTGACGGCAGGCGAAAGCCAGGCCTTGATGGAAAGATGGCAAAATAGGCAGCTGTGGATGGAGATGAGAGGAACTCACTTCCGAGTACCATATGTACGTATTCCTCCTCTGTTGGGCAAACTAAAGAATCTCTCCAAAATAAATCCAATCCTTGACCTCGATGTAGATTTAGTAATTCCTCTATTGATCAGCCCGTCCATCTATATGCACCCCAATCCATCCCTATTCGAGATTAAATGGGGCGTTTTGAAAGAGGACCGACTTACCAGTGACTAAACCGATTAGATCCCCTTCACTCCCCTTGCCCTTCCCCTTCTTACTTTCCTCCGATGTAGAATCATGTTGAAGTTTCAGTAATTCTTGGATAGCCTGAAAATAGACGTAATTCGCAGTATTGATCGTTTGTGGTACACCATATATCGTATGTGCTACTGGTTCACCACGGCGAAGTTCTGAATTATCTTCAACGTCGTCCATCCTGTCATGAGCGACCGTAATGAGCTATGGTGGATTAGGCAGGTGTCAAGCCCGCAGGAACTGCGAGACGTCGTTCAACCCCGGCCAAGTGAACCTAGAGCAGTGGTACGTTCTCGGGTTCTCGAGGAAATGATACCCGTAAACTCGGAAAGGAGCCACGGGAGATAAAGGTGGTAGCCAGACTCACAGTAAACTGGCATTATGTAACATCCTCACAACACCCCTGATCACCTCCAGATCACCCTCTGGGACATTCAACCATAAGTTAAACGCTTCTATCAACTGAGATCGGATTTCTTTGCCTGGATTCGCAGATATGTATGTATATGGTTCAAGAAGGGTCTATAGATGTCAACTATGGCTTCATAATGGCCATGTACCATTCCGGGAGTTGCTTGAATGGAGAATTGGAAAGAGGTAGACATACCGTTTCTTGAGCCTTTGTCCATGCTGGAGATAACCTTTCTGTGAGGTTCGAGTAGTCCATTCTTTTCTTGGCGTTGATCTGATTCTATCTCAATCTTGTGGGCGACGTTCGTCGAGTAGGCTGGAGTGGCTGAATGAAGTACGAAGTGATGGATAGAAGCAATAGAAGCAAGGAATACACGTATACCGTCATCATCTAATTAACCCGTCGTCATCTCCACGCGGCTGATTTCTTTGCGGCTATGAGAGCGATGACAATCAAGTATAGTAGATGCATACAACAGCCAAATTGGGATGATTATAAAAGTACTCATTACAA
Organism: Cryptococcus sp. GC_Crypt_2; assembly: GCA_026538405.1. Lineage (NCBI taxonomy): Eukaryota > Fungi > Basidiomycota > Tremellomycetes > Tremellales > Cryptococcaceae > Cryptococcus > Cryptococcus sp. GC_Crypt_2. The sequence goes on from JALPCC010000107.1 coordinate 38,009, forward strand.
CCTAGTGGCTACGTTGGAGTTAGGTAGAATATACAACAACCATGCCTAGGCTAATACCCAACCCCTTCCAACCCTCTTCAATCCCCTGCCGACTCCCCAATTCAGTGCATCTTCTACACAGAATTCCCCAATTCTCTCCCACCTCCCCTCTTCTCCGAACGTTCTTACTCGCTTCAATACCTCCTCAAGTAATACACCATTCCCGTACCTAGAATCCGAGCGGGGTATATAGATCTTACTTCGATATTCGGATTCAGCAGTGATATGTGGTATGAGGAGAGGCAAGAGAAGAGGTTCAGCGAGAGGTAGGTATGCGTCTGTATACCTCTCTTTTCGTGGAAGAGTGGGACAAGGGGTATTATATTCCAGTTTTGAGTTTGACCTAGACTCTACTCGGATTTTGATCTGGACCAATACCCCTTCTTCGCTCAAACCGCGAATGACCCATTGAACAAGTCTTTCCATTCTAGCCCGCTTTTCATCGGGACTCAACCTCCAGCCTCCTTGAGACTTTGATGAAAATTGTGTATCTAGCATGACAGATCGATCTTGAAGGTGATCTCTCGGAGTTGCAATCCCATCCCTAATCCGCCTCCTTCTCCTCTTTTCCTCTTTACGGGATTGCTCATCAACTACCAACCCCGCTAGTTCCTCCAAATACGAGATTGATAGGATAGAAGAGATCGTGTATCCCGGAATACTTGGGCCATGAACTTGGTATGTCTTCATTGGACGAGGAGTCGAGTCGAGATCGTCGTCGAGATTCAGTGAGCGGGATTTGAATGGTGTCCTATTCTGCGACGGTTGTATTGGACAAGGAGGGTTGTCGGTTGTGTGGATAATATGTCGGTATTCCGGAAACATGATCTTTAACGCAGTCTCCAGCTCTCCTGTGTCTAATTCCTCCACCGCACTACTCGTGCCCTGGACCATGTGGTCGAGTAGATATGATCTGAAAGTCCGATCGGTCAATTGGGATGAACGGAGTTTAGACGGATCGAGTAACTAGACATGAGTTTGGTCTCCATATGACGTGTCACAGTCGTATTGAAGATGGGCAGAACACGAGATAGGGAGGTGAAAGGGACATCGAAAGAAAAAGGAGACATACTTTCACTTGTTCGGAATCAAGACTAACCTCACTAGTCATCTCACTAGATGGCATAGTCGAATCGAGGGTATCAAATGTGGTTTCTGCCACCTGGGAAACAGAGGGGAGGGTGCTCGTTGGTGGTAGCTCGAATGGGCGGGAGTAGAGTGTTTCATGAAGTCCCAAAACTTGATTAAGATGATGGTATTGCTGATCTGGGTCTACCACCTCTGTTGATCAGCATCTATTGCTGACATAGGGCGAGTCTCGTTTCTCTTATTGCCGAGGGGTCAAAGCAGATAGGAGATTGTGTCACAGAGGCAAATAGAGGTGAAAGGGAAGAAGAACAAGAAAAGGACATACCCACAAATCCCCCTGTTCCAAGTTCAACAACAACGACCCGAACCCACTCCACCCCTCTCCTGTACTCATCAATCCGCCCCCTCACCTTCACAGTATCTCCAACCCTCACATCATTCCTCACATATTCCTTCTCCTTCAATTTACCATTAAGTTTGAGCTGAGATTGAAGCTCAGCCTGAGCTTGGGATTCAAGTACGGCAAGTTTGCGCAGAGCTTTACGTTCTTTTGCCGGGATAAAGTGGGTTCCCTGCATTTGCGTTTGCGTCGATGTCTGTGTCTGGGTTGACTGAGGTGATGGGCGTGTATGACCAGGGGGATTGACGGTGACTAGCGGTAGTCTGACTGTAACGGGGAGAACGTGTTTTCCATCCCCGTCATCCACTATCATCAGCCCCGCGCCATTAAGGAAAGTACGACAGGAGCGAAGAGGTCTAAAGAGAGAGAAGTCGAGTGAATAGGCATGAGGAAGACTCACAGTAGACAGTCTGAGTTTTCTCCTTTACGTCCACTCCAGCAGCCCATCCTACTAGTTCCACCATCCTACACGGAAATCGATTTAGCATAAACACATCTACGAATCAGCTATTCGTTTAACATTATAAGCAAGATGCCTTCTTGGACAAGACAAATGGATGTGCACTCGATACGGAACAAGGACTTACCCCTAGAGGAGAATCCGACATTAACCTCCAGCCCTTCGTTCCCTTTAACAACTGCCCTCATCCCGTAAACATCAGAAATACTACATTTCGCCAAAGCTTGAGGTCGATGTACCCATGATTGCAGTACTCCTAGATTAGGCAGCTGAGTCGGAGTAGAAGTAGATGCCCAAGATGTCATCTCATTGTGTATATATAGTACAGTAACAAGATGATCTGTTGTTGACGGTGTTTCTAGGCACATTAAACGTAATGATTAGCGGGATCAGAATGATGGCGATGAACGATCAAATGATGATGATGATGAACACCTTCATTGACTTTACCATACATATACAACAAGCAATGTCGAGAATAGGTCTACAATCATTATCAGCTCTACGCTCACGCGCAATCCCAGCTCTCAAATCGACTATTCCTCCCAGAACAAGTCGTAATGCCCGAGCTCAATTTCAGTCTCAATTTCGACAATCATCAAGTAATGCCAATACCAATGCTCATGCTCGGCAGGAATCTCTTCGTGCTCAAATTCTGAGACCGACTACGATTGTTCTGATTATGGTACCAATCTTCACGTTTGGGTTGGGGTGTTGGCAGATTCAGCGATTGAGATGGAAAGTTGGGTTAATTGAGGAAGTAGAGAGGAATATGAAAAGAGAACCGATGGTCTTGCCCGCGCATATCAAGTGAGTAGCCCCCTAGCCGTCGCATCGAAAGGCCGCTCCATATTGCGTCGCGACTCAGAGTGAGAGAGTGAGCAAGGTAGACAGTTGCGCGATATGGGAAAGAGACAGTCAGTCGAGATATATGTCTGGCGATGTGGTCTATGGAGCGAGCTATTGGGGATTGCCTGCGAACCGGTGGCTTGGTGCCGACAGTGTGGAAAGACAGAAGGGATTTTGTGCGGAGTCATGGTATCACAAGACGATCGAGAAGCCGGATGGAAGAGGCGGGCGTCGCCCCAATGTGTGACCCTGTGCTAATTTCTAGCCTATCCGCATTACCCGAATTCACATTCCGCCGTGTCCTACTCAAAGGCAAAATCCTCTACCCCCCCATCCTCCTAGGTCCTCGTGTAGAAGAAGGGGTTCCAGGATGGGATTTAATTCAACCCCTCTCTCGATCTCCTCCACCAGGTACCCTCTCCCCCGCTCAAATATTCTCTTCTGAAATCGAAAATCCCTCAACAATTCTCTTGAATCGAGGATTCATCCCTAATCCCCAAGCAGCATCTATAAGAGCAGGACACGAACCTCCACCTAATGTCGGAGAGGAAATTGTGGTAGAGGGATATTTGAGTAAACTGATTGGACAAGGCTGGAGCCCTGAGAATATGCCCGAGAGAGGCGAATGGTTTTGGAAAGATGTTCAGAGAATGGCTGATTGGTGTGGCGGGGAAGAGAGGGGCGTACAGCCGGTACTTGTCGATGTGATTGATCGTAAGTCCACTCCAAACGTAGCCATGAAGCCACTTGTCGTTATCACCAAGGCCCGAGGGTCTTTTTCGTAGGAAGTCGACCTTCGATCTGATGGTACTGAGGAGTGGTCTCTGCGCCTTTTGGATACTGTTCAGTTCTTCTTGCCGCTAATCTACAGAGGGAGATATGCAAGCGTCGCTAGCTATGCAGAGGGGTATCCCGCTGGGCAAACCGCCAGTAGTGGAATTGAGGAATCAACACGCTCAATACGCTGCTACCTGGTACGTTGTTCCTTTCTCATGCTATCAGCTTTCGCTCCGCCATTCAGCACTATCTACCTCCATGACTCTCTGATATTGATCAGCAATATCATGATGGCACCTCGGCGTTGATTCCTTCATGTCTAGCCAACAGTCGCTGAATATCAGGTTCTCACTATCGGCAGCGACATCAGTAATGTTAGTCCTCCTATTGAAGCGTGGGAAAGGTGGACCAAAAGCCAAGCAGCTACGTGGATAATGTAGAATCACACCATGCATACACCCATCTTGTGACCTCTTTCTGGATGACAATAGTAGAGGGTGCCACGTGGACTTTAACTCAGCTTCCAACGCATTCCACTCTGTAATACATCGTCCACACATACATATACTATCATCTAGAAGACATGTCAGGTCCAGCAGATGCTACACCAGTAGTAGAAGCTCAGTAAGTCTAGCTCCAGGATCGTCATCTGAATTGACAAGGAAAGAGCTGATAGAGTAGGAAACGCGTTAGTCCTCCCGTTGTCTTGTCAATAAGCTAGATTGAATCGCAGCGGGATTGGTACTGATGTACAGGCATCTGCGGAACATAAAGCTGTGGTAGAGTTCTTGAGGGGGAAGAATGGACCTAAAGTCAGGAGGGGAGTGCTTAATGGGAAAAGGGTTGATTACTTCAAAGGTGGGTTCATTCGTCCGAGTTGCGCATGAGAGGAGACACCATGGACGGGGGGCATAGACAGCTCTGGTGAGCGAATTGCGCGTCGTACCAAAGGCTCTAGGGCAACAACCTAGACGGAGGCTAGAATGGCCATGCGGAAGATTTGATCAATGGAGTGATCATCATCCCCTCCCCAGCCTCTTTCTTGATCGTCGTCTGTCACTGTCTTCGCTCTACAATCAAGATCTTGTCAAGGTGATCAGGGTGACCCCATCGAGTCCGCTGATCAATAGGCAAAACTGCAATTCGAACCATACTGGGACCGGCGTATGCAAAAGTCAAGAAAGCACCCAAAGTAGCCGGTGAGGAAGAGGCTAAGGCGCTATTGAGCAAGATTCTACCGAAGTGAGTTTACGTTTCATTTTCGAATTTTGGCTCTATATCAAGGGAGTCCAGGATTGAAATACCATGGACTGGGACAAGGATCGTCATCAAGCGGAATTGGCAACAGGTATAATGGTTCGGGTGCACCTGCATACCGTTATCCTACCCCACCTCATCTGCGCTCCTCAGTCTCGAGCCACAGTTCCGAAAAACACCACTAACGTTCAGTGCATTCTTCCTCCGAGTCGACCGCCCAGTCCCACCTGCCCCTCAACCAGGTCAACCCAAAACTCTCCTACTCTCACCTCAACAATCATTAGAAGAAGACGCATACTACGCCTGGTTCTACGATGGTTCCCCCCTCACCACAATTTTAGGAGGAGCAGCAATGGTAATCATCATGCTCGCTGGAGTCATGTTCCCACTTTGGCCCGTAAAATTACGAATTGGAGTATGGTACCTCTCCATACTTGCTCTTGGGTTATTGGGAGCGTTGATCGTGTTGGCGATTGTGAGATTGATATTTTGGTGTATTACCGTTGTGGTATCCAAAAAGGCTATTTGGATGTTTCCCAATTTGTTTGAGGATGTTGGATTTGTGAGTAACATCTCCGTATTTATGTCGTCGGCCATCAAGCCCGGTTGTTCAATATCTTCTTCTTTTCCATCACCGGAGGAGGATCTTGAAACGTCGTACCAGAGGGAACGAAGTGCGGATGGTCCCTCTGAACCGTTCACTGCCAATTACCCCCATTCTACACTTCCATCTTGCAAGAAAGCATGCTGATCTCAGTTCGACTCCTTCGTTCCAGTTTGGGCTTACGACGAACCAAAACAGAAAAAGAAGAAGGTTAAATCCAGCAGCAGCAGCAGCAAGAAATCCTCGAAGTCAGATAAAGAGAAGTCAGTAGAGGAGAGTAAAGGGAAAAGTAGCGCTACCGATATCAATCCCTCTCCGGGGTTGACTCACAGGCAAGGAGCTACCGTAGAGGAGATCGACGATGATGATGCCTAGTTCGAAAACAGAGATAGAAAGGGGTCGGTGGATGGATGGATGAATACATGGCATTTCACTATATCTATATGATTTCTGCGTTTCCATCGCGATTAGTCCAGATCGCCATAATTTAACAATTTCTCACGAAATCGACTACACACCGAATTGTTGTCTCTGCTATATGAGTATGGACTACACCGAGGGGGAATCGAGTACTGACCAATTGCATGATATTGGCTCTCTGTTCAGCGTCCAACCCATTGATCTGGTCAGATGTCATCTGCAGTACTTGCACCAGGATATCCTAACCGTCAGCTTTTTGACAAATGGTCGAAAATAAGCTTACCCTCTGATCAGGTGCCAACACGTTCAATTGAGCCATGACAGCCGGTGATAGTCCAGATGCGGGAGCAGGAGCTGGAGGTGGGGGAGCGTAAGATTGAGCAGAAGGAGGTGCGCCATAACCAGGTGTAGGAGCTGGTGGAGGTGGTCGATAAGAGTTCAAGCGAGGATCCCCACCACCTCCACCACCACTTGATGGTGGGGGATATGAGGCGGGCGGTGCTTGACCGTATTGTTGTTGTTGTTGTGGTGGTGGGTATGGAGCTGAGGATGGGTAATTAGATGAAGGAGGAGGTGCTTGATAGCCTGAAGCTGAGGTTGCTTGGATTTGCTAGATATCAGCTACCATGCGTCTCGGGTGTGACGAGACTTCTTGAGCTTACCTGAACAACCTGAGGATCTACTATATTCAATTGAATCATTGCTTGAAAGAGGGCGTAGGCGAGTTGTGGTTTCTGAGTCAACAGGGCATGTGCTTGATCTGGATGCGTCGATACGAGGGTCTGGCGTTAGCACTGCGACATCGGTAACATGTTGTGGACACAACAGCCTATGAGAGGGTGTAAGAGGGCAGTGAGAGGTATGAGGGTGGCAGCGACCTGGAGGGCCACCATAGTGATTGTCGATTTTCTCTCGGTCCCGAGCAAAAGGCAAAACAGTGTTTGAAGAGGGAAAGGAAGAGAGAACCCACTTTCATGCCAGCCATCACATCCTGCAACTGTCCTGGACTAATTTCCGCCAACGTTTTCGTAATCTGATCTAAAGCTTTCTCACCCCTAGGCAATTCAATGCCAGGAGGTAGCATTCCAATATCGACCCTTCCCGGCGGTCCGGTCGGTAGAGGACCCCCACCACCACCACCACCGCCCATGGCAGGAGGTGGTCCATATCCAGGTCCACCACCCATAGGTGGCGCACCATACCCTGCTCCAGGTGGTG